>OX442352.1:35423152-35443152 GCA_949357725.1 Hyperoplus immaculatus
TACCACTCCATTTGCTGTTTCTCATACTTCGTCTCAATCCATCCTTCTCTGTATCTTCCTCCTCTTTTATCTTTTCAGCAGCATTCATTCCAATGTCTTAAAGAAACATACACTGGTGGTAGGATGGCCTAGAGGAAGGGTTAGGGGGCCAACCAGTAACCATAAGATCTCTGGTTCCTCCTCCCAGTAACCATGAGGTCTCTGGTTCCTCCTCCCAGTAACCATGAGGTCTCTGGTTCCTCCTCCCAGTAACCATGAGGTCTCTGGTTCCTCCTCCCAGTAACCATGAGGTCTCTGGTTCCTCCTCCCAGTAACCAGGAGGGCTCTGGTTCCTCCTCCCAGTAACCATGAGGTCTCTGGTTCCTCCTCCCAGTAACCATGAGGTCTCTGGTTCCTCCTCCCAGTAACCATGAGGTCTCTGGTTCCTCCTCCCAGTAACCATAAGGTCGCTGGTTCCTCCTCCCAGTAACCATGAGGTCTCTGGTTCCTCCTCCCAGTAACCATGAGGTCTCTGGTTCCTCCTCCCAGTAACCATGAGGTCGCTGGTTCGATCCCCGGCACCGGACAGGAGGGTGTTAGTTGTAAAACTAGCCGAGGCTGGTATTACGTCTACGGTGCCCACCATCTCTACCATTGTGTCCTTGAGCAAGACACTTAACCCCAAACTGCTCCAGGGGCGCTGTGCTATGGCTGACCCTGCGCTCTGACCCCCTCTGGAGTGTGGGAACTTGAGAAGGGGATATGAGGGAAGACACATTTCAATGTAACCGTTGACCAATAAAGTAACTTCACTTAACTTCAGTCTATCTCGCGCACCAAGGTCTGAGGCAGGTCCACCGTAGCTAGCAACATACCAGTTTACAGAGCCTAGGCCTTGTATAAACACTGTTTTTTTCTGCGCACACACAGTACGGACAGGTAGTGGCTCGTGAGGAGAGATTCACTGATTTTGACAACATGTGTTCTCCAGAATCAGTGACTCCACCTTTAAGACAACAAGGGGAATCAATCTATAACTCGACCTCTCTTAATGTTTGTCTGCAGGTCTCTGTGTGTGTGTGTTTGTGTGTGTGTGTGTGTGTGTGTGTGTGTGTGTGTGTGTGTGTGTGTGTGTGTGTGTGTGTGTGTGTGTGTGTGTGTGTGTGTGTGTGTGTGCATACTGTTTGTCTGCAGGTCTCTGTATCTCTCTGTGTTATTGATGGAAAGTCTGCAGGGGCTGACATGACAGACACTCTGGTAGCACTCAGGCACAAGTACCACACAAGCCACTGTATAACTGTGTGTGTGTGTGTGTGTGTGTGTGTGTGTGTGTGTGTGTGTGTGTGTGTGTGTGTGTGTGTGTGTGTGTGTGTGTGTGTGTGTGTGTGTGTGTGTGTGTGTGTGTGTGTGTCTTTTAAAGGTGCTGCCTAGCCCTGGCTGCCGTCCCTTCTCTTCTTTGGGTTACATCTCCGAAACAGTCATAAGGACAAACAAGACCAGGACAGAAACAGTTTCAGAAGTTGCACATTAGTTTCTTTATTGATAAATGAAAACCGAAGCCCAGTTTCCTGCTTGTGTCCTGATCCATTTTTCATACCTGCCGAATGATTACCGAAATAGTAATTTATTTCCGATCCTGAGACACTGAGAGATCTATAGACAAGGAGTTGTACTTTAAACTATATTCTTTTCTGGTCTATGTCATAAGCATTGTGTGTGAGAGAAGGTTTTCAGAGAGTGGTTTGGGGGAGACAGAGGAAAAGACCATTAGAGTAATTTAACTTGCTGGACATAAAAGGACGGATCAGTTTCCGATTAAAAAAATTCAAAACATTTTTATTATTTTTTGTATCATATACATCAGGAATTTATAGAAATATTTTGATCACAACAATGTCATTTTAGGATCAAATTTAAATATTGTTCATTGCATTTTTTTTGATACATTTTTAAATTTTCAATATTTTCCAAAAGGGAACATTTTAACAATCTTCTATTTCGTCTTGTGGTCGACAAAACAAAAACGATGTCCTTGTCTCGGTAAAAAAAAAAAATCATCAATCATCATCAATCATCAAGTTTTTAGGAAAAACAAGAGCAGGACGGGAACAGTTTCAAAAGTTGCATATTCATTTTTTTATTGATAAATTAAAATAAAGTATTAAGAAAATCAGGCTCCTGCTTCATCTTATCGGTCTTTTTTTCTCACGAGTGACCCGTTCGCTCTACATTATCCCTTACATAACTGAGCATTAACACTTACTTAATGTTTGATAGGTATTAACTTAGCATTAATAGCATTAACTAACAGTTAATTAAAGTACCCTTATTGTAAAGTTTTACCGAAATATTAGTTACAACATTCTGTACATTTTATTATTACCGTAATCTTTTCAAAATTAGCAAAAAACTTCCCCGCCAAAAACTTGTGATTCACTACATGATGGAAGCGATTAGCATTATAGGGTTAAAATGGTAGAATGTACGGTAGGCTTTTTAATTGGTTTGACATGGCCGTTAACCTGTTAACCCGCCGGCTCACGGGCCCTAACCTAATCATAACCCTTTACTCTAACCCTGTTAAGTCTCTGTCTCTGACCCTGTTTCCACCTGGGATTAACATCTGACTTTTTGAATCTGGTTACAAGTGGCCAGCTCTCAGTCCGTGTGTTCCCACTTGTATTTTCAAATGTGACTTCTCTGTCTACTTGTGATCCGATTCCATTTACCCGCGCTGTATTTAAATCAACACGTTCATCATTTCCGTTTGCATTGCTGTTTTTAACCGGTGGGGTTCAAACAAGTAAACATACAGGGCTGTACAGTGCCACAGTTTTAATCGCATTTGCTATTAAAATGCATTAGGCCTAAATGCGAAGATAATTACCAGTCTAGGTTGACGAGATAGGATACTGTCTCATTTAGACAAGGAGGAGCGATGCACAACACTGCTTAGAGGGCTCTACATTAACACTCGCCAAATGCGGGAAATATCATAGATAGTAGGCCTATATAAAAGTAAAAACTCTTAGGCGAGTAAGTTATTACGCCTCTTTGGCTGGTGAAAGATGTGTGTTTGCCAGGCGGCTTTTCTAACGTCTGCTACACTCTTGTCACCACCACCCGTAGCCTACACGGCTTTCTGTATGCAGTTAAGATACTGCATATGCGAACAGAATATTTCCTGTGCGCCTTCACATTAAAAGCCTGTTACTAGCCAAACGCGAGCTGACTTTTATTCTTAAGCAGATAAGAACAGGAAGTCGTTGCCTTGCAGCTCTCCAGTCAATAGCAGCGATTTCCGTGTTTTCAGATTTACGCAGTGAAATGAAAACAGAGGACAGAAAGCTTGTCATTTGCAATACTGGCGGATGCAACTAACGTTCATGAGGCTTCTATAAAAGCTGCATGAACGCCAGTGTTGCATTTTCAACGTATTTCCGCTCAGGCAGGGGGCAGCAGTTGAGTAGGCGGTCCCTAATGTGACCAAACACCACATAGGTGTTCCCACTACAAAATGAATGCGGATACAAGCGACACAACGGACGTAAACCACCTCCGAATGTGGTTTTTGTGATCCGATCTCAATGCGTCTTGAGAGTGTTTTCACCTGTAGTTAGAGCTGTATTCATGTGATCCGATTACAGAAGTCAGATGTTAATGCCAAGTGGAAACGGGGTCTCTGACACTAAAACCATAACCCTGCCTGGGCTTTATTTACTGGAGTGGTAAGGGGCTTAGATCCCTTACTCGAGTTGAGATTAGAGCTTTCCATTTTAACCTGTATTTTTTTATTTTATTTAAGTGTTCTATTTCTATTCATTCACTCTTTTCTAATGTGTTTTATGTATTGTAATCTTGCCCCTGTAAAGCACTTTGAATGGCCTTGTGTTTGAATTGTGCTATAGAAATGAACTTGCCTTGCCTTGTCTAACCCCCTAACCTTCCTTCTATGACAGAGTTCAGGCAAAGTTTGGGAACGTTAAATCGTTTATTTGATCAATTGTCCTGCAGTGAGAATTGATGGGACTATAGCTGATTGGTAACAGTGAAGGCAAGGCAAGAAAAAATTGTTCAACTTAATTTCAAAAATTTAAATTTTTAATTTTAAAAAATGGGACGGCAGTGGCGAAGTGGGTAGGGAGTTCGCCTCTGGTGTGCAGGGTCGGAGGTTCGATCCCCCGTCTCCCCGCCACATGTTGAAGTGTCCCTGGGCAAGACACTGAACCCCGAATTGCTCCCGATAGTTAGCTTAGTTAGCTTAGCACCCTAGTGCAAAGCCTACCCTGCGTGGTAGCTGCTGCTATCGGTGTATGAATGTGTGTGTGACTGGGTGAATGTGTACAAAAGCAATGTAAAGCGCTTTGGGTCTGTGATAAACGGAGATATAGTGCTATACAAGTCCATTTACCATTTCTAAAGCACAATTCAGACACAGGGCAATTCAAAGTGCTTTACAGGGACATAGCACTTTTAGTAGAGTTTAGTATAGTGGAGCAGGTACTATGAAAAAGCAACTTGAGATACATACAGCTCTGGAAAAAATGAAGAGACCACTCCAAATGTTCAGTGTCTCTCATTTAACTATTTATAGTCCTGAAGATATGACTTGAACCACGTGAGTATTGTTTTTCAGAACCATCAAAACTGTGTTCCACTTTTTGTTTAACAGTAGTGTTTGGTGAATTGTGTGAAAAGCATCTCTGAAAGATCTAATAAAGAAGCTAAAACATTGCTAGCCTGGGACAACAATGACCAGACAAGACAGAGCAGCTGTGCAACCAACACCAAGTTACTACTATTCACCCTCTCTCTCTCTCTCTCTCTCTCTCTCTCTCTCTCTCTCTCTCTCTCTCTCTCTCTCTCTCTCTCTATCTCCTCTCTCTCTCTCTCTCTCTCTCTCTCTCTCTCTCTCTCTCTCTCTCTCTCTCTCTCTCTCGCTGCCTCTCTCTCTCGCTGCCTCTCTCTCCCTCCCTCTCTGTCTCTCTCTCTCCCTCTCTCTGTCTCTCTGTCTCTCTCTCTCTCGCTGCCTCTCTTTCTCCCTCCCTCTCTGTCTCTCTCTCTCTCTATCTGCCTCTCTCTCTCTCTCTCTCTCTCTCTCTCTGCTCTGACAAAGCCCCCCCCCCCCTCCCCCCAATCCCCCTCTGTCCATAATCCCATTATGTGTAGCAATAACCTGTCGGTTTCAATCTGTGATGTTGTCATGCTAACCTCCCGCCATGGGCTCCTTGGCCAATGGGAAGCCCCGATGCTGATTAGCTGTGCGGTGATCTCGTTAGTTGGCCCCGCCCACTACAGAGGGGACACCCAGCGATGGAATCCCCTGGAAAGAACAGAGGGATTTTAGGATGATGTCATGCACCTTCTGGCAGATAAATCCAACTACAGTTTGGGTTGGAGGTTCGATCCCCGCCCTGCCACCTGTGTCATAGTTGTTGTGTCCTTGGGCAAGACACTTCACCCACCTTGCCTCGCGTGAATGTCGATAGTTAGCCTGCTATCGGTGTATGAATGTGTGTGTGAATGGTAACGTGGGAAAGGAAAACAGGTCTCGCTTGAAAAAGAGTCTTCGGTCTCAATGGGATTTACCTGTATAAAAAAAAACAGTAAACTAAGTAAAAATTACATTCGAAATTAAAATAATTATATGGACAAGTTGGGGGAAGAATAGGGTGAATTCGGGGAAATCTGGTGACGTTTTTTTGGGACGCAAATTTTGAGTTCAGCGACTTTGGATATATATCTAACACATTGTATCAACACATTATACATTTCTTTACAAGGTTAATACAACTGTCCAAGATTGCAACGTCACCTGTCCCGGATTTTCAAATTTAGGCAAATATTTAAGTTGGCAACAGTAATGGGTGTGGCATGTCTCCTCTTGGTATGATATCTAGGCTACATTTTATTTTCTGGTTTTAATTAGCTGTGCGGTGATCTCGTTAGTTGGCCCCGCCCACTACAGAGGAGACACCCCGCGATGGAATACCCTGGAAAGAACAGAGGGGTTTTAGGATGATGTCATAAACCTTCTGGTGGATGAATAGGAGCTCCTGATTGGGCCAAAATGATCAGCCAATCACAATCTGACTTTGATTGAAATTTACAGTGAGTTAAATGTATTGGCTTTTTTTTCAAAACAGACTTGGTAGAAATGGAATATAATATTCATAAGTTTGTTTTAATCTTTTGAAAATGTTTTTTTGATATGAGCCTTTTATATCTACATAGAAGCTGCATTCCATTAGTAGTTGCACTTCCCCTCGTTCATTTACCCTCAGCCCTTGGTATGACGTAACAGCATACGTTGCACGGAGGGAACTTGGAGCGCGGAGGGAGACTGGGCGGGGGAGGAGCGGGGGATTTAAATGGAACCCACTTGCCCTTGTAGTCGCAATGGACCGTCAGTTACATAGGTAGTTCTGAATGCAAATAATACAGAATTATAACATTCTGCTAAGGTAGCCTATGTTGCAGAAAGCCATTTCCATAGCATAACAAACATTGAATTTCGACACGGTAACTCAGATTATCAAGATATTGTTACTTACACATGTAAATTCTTTGCTCCGACATATTTTCTTATTTATGTTAGTTTCAACCAAAAACATTTGTTTTAAATAGTCCTATAATTGGCAGCCATCGGTGTTATAGCAGCAATGTGTATACTGCAATACATTCACTGGATTGTTCCTATGGGAATAGGATAGCCTAATTGAGGCGTTTCGGAATATATTTATACATAGTGGGCGTCCTGGGGAAATGCACCTGTTGGAAGACCAATAAGAAGAAGAAGTACTATAGAATAAATAACTAAATACATCTTCACCTCATCACTTGATATTGTGGAAAGACTTGAGGCAGTGGTGGATGATGCCAACTTATGTAACTGGTTTCTTGTACCTTGAAGGCCACCGTAGCTTCTGTAAATTCTCGCCAAAGGGGAGGGGTTAGCCAGGGAACTTTACAATCTACAATATCACCAATAATACTTGTCTGAATGCTCTATCCATTCGACCTTACCAATGCTGTTTTCAGTGCACCACAAAAACACAATTTAATGTGCACATTTTACTAATTTCCTCCATCACATTGTACTGATGTTAATACACAGCCTAGGCTCTGTAAACTGGTGTGTAAACAAAGGGTATGTAAACAAAAGGGACCACCGTACTTAGCAATGTGTCCGTTTACAGAGCCTAGGCTGTGTAATAAACCAGATTTTTTTTAAGCACACACACAATTCAGAAAAATAGCAGAAAGTGAGGAGACATTCATTCATTTTGACCAAAACTGGTTCTGACAATGAGCGTTCTCCAGAATCACTGACTCTACTTTAAATAAATTAATATATTATATAAATCTGGAGCTGAATTTTCCCGAAAGGTTGGAATCAAGGCTGATAGAGTAGCTGGGGTGCTAAGTGCTTCTTAGGGGAGTTGTAACCCCAAACCATTTAACACTTTGTAGCTTATAGCCAGTGACCAAACACACCAAGCTAAGCCAGAGAAAAAGACCTATAGTGACCCTGTGTTCCAAATCACATACTTTTTCTTTTTACTACACTACATACTAAAGTACAGAAGAGTTTTAGTCTTTTTACTACACTACATACTAAAGTACAGAAGAGTTTTAGTCTTTTTACTACACTACATACTAAAGTACAGAAGAGTTTTAGTCTTTTTACTACACTACATACTAAAGTACAGAAGAGTTTTAGTCTTTTTACTACACTACATACTAAAGTACAGAAGAGTTTTAGTCTTTTTACTACACTACATACTAAAGTAAAGAAGAGTTTTAGTTTTTTTACTACACTACATACTAAAGTACAGAAGAGTTTTAGGGCCACAGACAGGAGAGAGAAAAAAAAATCAGATAAGGAAGATTTTTTTTTTCATTTTGTTGAGAAATGTCAAGAATAAAGACGAATAATCCAACATGCTATTGGAGTTAGTGGGGCATTTATGTAATTTTTAGCATAACAATTGACGTGCATGTATTGGGACACCCTAAATCTTTTTCTAGCATACTAAATAGTAGGGAAGTATGGGGATTAGAACGTAGGGTTAGTGTAAACTCCTGCCTGTCCCCTCTGACTTCTGTCAGTGAGAGGGTCAATTGATATAACCCCTTCCACTGTCATTGACCTCTTGTACCATCTGTCACAGCTTTTCCAGAACTTTCTCTAAACTCTAAACCGCTTTCTGATCCGGAGAAGAAAAAAAACACTATGTCATAACTTCACGAAGCTCCTTGTAAGATGCTGATTTCAAAATATATCTCTATTTAAAGGAATACTTCACCCATACGGAACCGGCATTCTATCATTATAAAACCGCTATTATAATATAATGAATGAGGTTTTTCTTCCCTCAGTCTTCCCTTGGCCCTGCTGTCCTGTTAATCCTAACCCTACATTTTCCCATGTGTGATGTCACATATGGGAAAATATAGGGTTAGACAGTGAGACCATAAAACACTCTTTCTGCCTTTTCTCAGGCTAGGATGAACCGATTTCTAAAAATGTTGCACAATCATACTACATAGGATCTCAGAGTTCAATACACCTTCATGTTCCCAACGGGGTACTAGGTTTTTAAATGTTATTATTGTCACTGCTGGTTAAGTTTGAGTTAAAAATGGGGCTGTATCCCTAATAGAGGAATCTGAATTTCTGAAGGTATCTGAGCGAATAAAAAAATAGTCCCCCCAATGTTACATTCTGGGCCCTCTTCTGTTTAACATCTAAATGCTCCTGCTGGCTATAAGTAACAGTTTATTTACAGGTCTTCCTATAGATAGATAGATAGATAGATAGATAGATAGATAGATAGATAGATAGATAGATAGATAGATAGATAGATAGATAGATAGATAGATAGATAGATAGATAGATAGATAGATAGATAGATAGATAGATAGATAGATAGATAGATAGATAGATAGATAGATAGATAGATAGATAGATTAAAGTCTCTGCCAGGTAATGATGGAATAATCTGGAAGCCATTTCTTCGTTAAGCTTTTATCCGGTCTTAGGGGCCTCCTCTTCTCCTTATCCTCCACTCATCTAAACTCCTTGATCCTAGCTCAAGTCCTCACCTCTTCTGTCCAATAAACAGCTTGTGTTTCAGATACTGCAGCACCACTGTCTCTAGTGTCTGTAGTTAACCTGTCGCATTAAACTCAGCTCGTGCTGATTTGTCTTGGATGGGCGCTCCGGTGGTGTAGTGCAGGGCCAATCAATAGGCGGCCCGCGGGCCAGGACCGGCTCGCGAAGGAATATTTACTGGCCCCCGCCTTGACTACCGACCGACCATAGTGGTGCACAATTAATGTACTAGCACGTGCGATGTGTGCTTTTGCATGGTCATAACTGCGCGAAAGGCCGCGATCTGCAGTAAATCAATGTGCACATGTGTCTCCAAGCGTTTCTCTATCAGCTGCTCTGTGTATGCAGCTTTGCGTGCGCGATTGTACCGCAGTGTAAGTGTATGGTCCATTATTTGTATTTAGTGTGTCTGCATAATATTGCACCAGTAGAACTTTGCATGTTTGCACAAAATTTGTACCTTCACATAGCAAACAAAATTGCACAACTGTAAAGTCAGTGTCTGTATTTTTTTTTTGTATTCCAATAAGCAGTTGTTTATTTCTGTACTGTGCATTGGCATCTTTGAGCAAAATACAGCCAAAATTTTCGCCGCGCCTCCCATGACCCTGGACAGTGACCCCTTGACAAACACATTTTTGGGGGGAACACTGTAAGCTGTTGCACTTAGAGTAGCCTACATTTATTTCTATGTATTTTGATAAGCTGTTGAAGAGTTAACCTATTGTGTTTTCCTGAACTGATAAGATTGTTAAACACTTAAACAACAGGCAGCCTATGTTAATCAAATAGGGATTTTTTTGATAAGCTGGTGAACTCTATTTGATGAAATAAAGACAATACATGCACTCCTATGTCGTTGTAGTGTTTTACAGTATATGTAGCTATTGATGTGATGCTCATCAATTTTAGGCATTTTTTTCTGGCCCCTCATTTTGGATCATTTCCACCAACCGGCCCCGATTCAAAACTAATTGAATAGCCCTGGTGTAGTGGATAGAGCGTGTACCATATTGGCTCTGGCCTTTGTTGCAGTGGTCACAGGTTCAAATCCGACCCGTGGACCTTTACTGCAGGCCACCCCCCCCCCCCTCTCTTTCTCTCTCTGTCTCCTCATTTCAACTCTGTACTGTCTAATAAAGCTTGAAAATGCCAGAAAATATCTAAAAATAAATGGCTCTTGGTGTGTTAAGCTAGCCAGGAGGGCTGCAGCTGAGTTTCTTAAGGGGAGGATGGAGGTCTGAAGATGACAGCCAATTAATATCAACGTACCTCAGGGATATTTTCCAGTGATTATTTTAACACTGAACAGACATGTTTCTATGGTAGCCATCATGTATTAATGGTAATTGTTGCTTTTCTTTAAGCTTTTCTTTATGCTACAAGTCTATTTTATTTTTCTATCCCCTAAAGAAATAAATAAATTCTACCGCTACAATGTCCACAAATGAACCCAATAACCCTAAACGACTCTAGTTGGCAGGAGAACACAGTTGTTGTTGTTGTTGACAGTGTACACACAGACTGTTAGCTTGCCAGTAGTACAGACGAAAAGCTACTACAAGCTAATCTGACGGCTTTAATCACTGCCTCACACACTGACACTGGTTGGACAGCGCAGCAGATTTAAAAGCCAAACCAGGACGACACACACACACACACACACACACAGGGCACACGAGCCCCTTGACTTTATAACACTGCTACTCAAACAGAGGCCCGTCTGGATAGTTGGAAACGTGTGTAGGAAAGGTTAAACTAGGATAAACTACTGACAACATTTCTACCAAATTCACAATAAAATTATTGTCATTTTAGAGCATTTTCAATAAGTAATGTAGAGATGAAGATTGAACACAAATCCAGACTGGTCTCTTCATTTTTTCCACGGCTTATATCAAAAAACATTTGACACCTCCATGTGGCTATGGAAATTTTAAAAAAAAATGTTGCAGAAGGGTTTGTCTTTACCCATATTAGGGGTAGGCTTAGGATAGGGGCGACTGTGGCTCAGTTGGTAGAGCGGGTCGGCTGATGATCAAAGGGTTGGAGGTTCGATCCCCGCCCTGCCACCTGTGTCATAGTTGTTGTGTCCTTGGGCAAGACACTTCACCCACCTTGCCTCGTGTGAATTTCGATTCGTTAGCCTGCTATCGGTGTATGAATGTGTGTGTGAATGGTAACGTGGGAAAGGAAAACAGGTCTCCCTTGAAAAAGAGTCTCCGGTCTCAATGGGATTTACCTGTAGAAATAAAGGTTAAAAAATATATATATTTTATTCTCTAAGAATCCAAAATGTGTGTTTCATTCCAGAGCTTTACAGAAACGCTGCTAAGAAAGAAATCTTCACAGCTTCAACACAGACTCATTCTTCTGTCGCTATAACTCCAACTGAGATTTGTCCCCGAGAGTGTACAGTACACACACACACGCACACGCATGGGCACACACACACACAGGCACAAACACACACACACACACACACACACACACACGCACACACACACACACAGGCACAAACACACACATAGATAGACACACAAACACACACACAAACACGCACACACACACACAGACACACACACACACGCATGGGCACACACACACACACAGGCACAAACACACACACACGCGCACACACACACACACACACACACACAGGCACAAACACACACATAGATAGACACACACACACACACACACGCATACACACACGCATGGGCACATACACACACACACACAGGCACACACGCATGCATGCACACACACACACACACACACACAGGCCTCATCCCTTGACATATACAAAAGCATACTCACATCTACACACACACACACACACACACACACACACATAGACACACACACACACACAGCTTTTATCTCTCAGAGTGAGCTCTATTTTCAGTTGAACTGGGACAGTGAGGTCTTAACTAGCTCGGCCCAGAAACACTGTTCTCTCTTCCTCTGTTTCTCTTTTCATCTCGCTGAGCAGAACTCTGTGATCAGATGGCAAGCATCTTCGAGTGTGTGTGTGTGTGTGTGTGTGTGTGTGTGTGTGTGTGTGTGTGTGTGTGTGTGTGTGTGTGTGTGTGTGTGTGTGTGTGTGTGTGTGTGTGTCTGAGTGTGTGTGTGTGTGTCTGAGTGTGTGTGTGTGTGTGTGTGTGTGTGTGTGTGTGTGTGTGTGTGTGTGTGTGTGTGTATGTGTGTGTTATCTCCAAGTATGTTACAATCTGTGTGTGTGTGTGTGTGTGTGTGTGTGTGTGTGTGTGTGTGTGTGTGTGTGTGTGTGTGTGTGTGTGTGTGTGTGTGTGTGTGTGTGTGTGTCTTTGGAATCCTGTGAGAACGCCTTGTGTTTTGTACAGGCTTGCATACTGAGGTTGTTTTGACAGAATGTACACAGTGCATGTTCAGTTCATTGTAAGTTTATATGTTGAACTTGCAGTTGTGTTTGTGTCCGCCCAATAAACGTCAGTCAGAAATTATCTGGCTCTGTTGTAAAAGCCCTACTAACGTCCTCCCTCCTACATACTCAACATGTACATACTACATACTGTCTACTTAACCATCCATTGTGTATGCGAGGTTTGTTGGACTGTTTACACTGAAGTATACAGATGCAATAAAGAATTTAAAAAAAAACTTCAATGCCGTTTGAAAGGACGCAATGCATTGTGGGGCGGTTGAGTAGGAAAAATAATCTATCGATCCATACGGGCATTTCTCGCCTGCCCAAACTACCATCCACAACCACAACATACTCAAATTGACGTCAAAATGAGTATGAGTAGGACGTTAGTAGGGCTTTTAGTATGAGTGGGACGTTAGTAGGGCTTTTAGTATGAGTAGGACGTTAGTAGGGCTTTTAGCATAGGACGTTAGTAGGGCTTTTAGTATGAGTAGGACGTTAGTAGGGCGGGCTTTTAGTATGAGTAGGCCGTTAGTAGGGCTTTTAGTATGAGTAGGACGTTAGAAGGACTTTTAGTATGAGTAGGACGTTAGTAGGGCTTTTAGTATGAGTAGGACGTTAGTAGGACTTTTAATATGAGTAGGATGTTAGTAGGACTTTTAGTATGAGTAGGACGTTAGTAGGGCTTTTAGCATGAGTAGGACGTTAGTAGGACTTTTAGTATGAGTAGGACGTTAATAGGACTTTTAGTATGAGAAGGGCGTTAGTAGGGCTTTTAGTATGAGTAGGATGTTAGTAGGGCTTTTCCAACATGGCCTCTGTCTTTTAGCACATATTTTGGTCTCCACAACTTCCATGTGTCACTAAAGCTTTATTTCCACTGACAGTACAGTAAGGTACGGCAAGCAATTATTTGCGTACCATATTGGCTCCTGCCTTCGTTGCAGTGGTCGCGGGTCGCACACACACACACACACACTCTCTCACACACACACACACACACACACACACACACACACACACACACACACACACACACTCTCTCACACACACACACACACACACACACACACTCTCTCTCTCACACACACACACACACACACACACACACACACACACACACTGACACATCACAATATTCCCCTCTCCCCTTCCTCTCATTTCTGCCTGTCCCAGTGTTATTCCACCAGTCAACATTGATTAGATATCGAAGTTAATCCCAGCTAAACTCCTCTGCTTATAGCCAGCTCACTTCAGCCAATCACAGAGCACCTTGCTGCCAACAGCGGCTTTAAACTCAGCTCTGATTGGTTGAAAGGGTCTGTATGCTGCTACATAGGCACACCACATGTCTGAGAATAAGCACGCGGGGATGGCGAAGCGGGAAATTAATTTGACAGGTAGCGCCGAGAGCCTCTTGCAACACACACGCTCTCTCACACACACACACACACAAGCACACACACACAAGCACACGCTAACACACACACAGATACGCCTCATCCCTTGACATATACAAAAGCACACTCATATGCACATGCACACACACACACACGCTTTTTCACACTCACACACACACATGCCTCATCCCTTGACATATACAAAAGCACACTCACAAGTACACACACACACACACACACACACACATCCCTCAACCTTGACATACACATAAGCTTACTCACAAGTGTACACACACACGCTCAATCACACACGCTCATACACACAGGCTCATACACACACACACACACACACACACACACACACACACACACACACACACACACACACACTGACATGCTTACTCACCCATGCAGCAGCTTAGCATGAAAGGGCGCACAAAGGATTCATTTTGTGAATGTACAGATGGAGTCACACAGAGTTGAAGGCATAAAACAGGAGGAAAAAGGAATCTCATTATTCTTCCAAAGTAAAATGCACAATACCGTTTACTAGAGGCAATATCATACATTTTATTTTTTAAGGTTATTTTTTGTTTTTTTCAAGCTTTATTTGATGGTAAAATGGCAAATGGACTCCACTTATACAGCGCTTTTCCCTGTTTTTTTCACAGACTCAAAGCGCTTTACATTGTTTTGTACACATTCACCCAATCACATACACATTCACACACCGATAGCAGCAGCAGCTACCACGCAGGGTGCAAGCTATCTATCGGGAGCAATTCGGGGTTCAATGTCTTGCCCAAGGACACTTGGACATGTGGCGGGGAGACGGGGGATCGAACCACTGACCCTGCCGACCGCCCTACACGTTTCACCACAGCCGCCCCAGTACAGGCAGTAATATTACCTTAAAGGCCCTGGCAACCCAGAGACCTAAATATATGACATTAATATTGTGTTTCTCTACAAGCTGTTTACAGTTATCCAATTAAAAATTTATTTTCATAAATATTATAAAATTTTGTCTAAAAAACTGCTTTTTTGCTGTCTAGAACATTTTGCAGGGCGGTGTGGGCGTGGCCAATAACGTTCTGTAAGGGAACGTTCTCTCACTCACGGTGCTGAGCAGGTTTAGCCCAGTTCAGACCAAAGATTCACCACACAACGAGACGCAAACTTGAAAATGTTGCAAATGCTCAATGAGCCTGACTGGAAGTTCACACTGCTGCACGGGCTGCGACGGTAGCTGGTTTCCCTAGCAACAGTGAATGCTTTGGCACAGCTGAGAGCGCAGCTCAGAATCACTTGCATCCTGCTAGAAAGTAACTTATTATTATTAGCCTATAGGCTAGCTTTGCAATTAGTTGTATGCTATTTTTTCCCCACCACAACCGCAACCTATTTAATTGAAACAAGTGTCTGTGTCACAATGAAAATATATAAAAATATCTCTGTCTCATATATTGTTAGACTATCTCTTATTAGTTTATTTCCCATTTAACTTGCAAAAAATCCCCTTTCTTATTTTAGGCATATGCATTTTTAAAATCAGATTTTTATGTGGATAGGAGTGGGAATAGAGAGAGAGAGAAAACGGAGTCTGATTATGTTTCTCATCACGTGAGCTGATGCGATATACGGTTCAACAGTGTGGAGACCCGCTGTTGAAGTACGCTACAGGCATAGCCGCGGAAACATATTCCCAGAAGGGAGTGCTGACAAAAAAGAAGCTCTGCCTGCACTTAAATAATAACTCGCTACATTGATTAAAAAAAAATGCATCACCAATGCAATATTGTTACATGCAGCGGTGACACATGCCGTATTGGGCCGATTAGCCTATAAGAAGGGGTTTCCCCCTGGGAATAGGTCGTAAAAGGTCGGGTCGTTTTATATTCGGGGTCTAACATTCAGCGTCCAGTTATGGACTGACCGTTACCAGAGCGATCATTCAGCTTCAGGGCTTGTGTCCAACTTGTTTTTTATTTTTTCGGGTGGAGCACTGGCTGCGCACTCAGATGCGGCCGGACAGAGGTGTGTGCGCTTGGATAGAGAACGAAGTGACGAGAGGAAAAAGAGGCACGTGAAATGGCCCCACATCCCCAGCACTGAATTCAAAGCCTCGACTCATTATGTTGTGAGTCGACGTGTCAGAGGCATGAATCGGGGCAGCGATCGACGTCGCGCAGTCAGTTAGGAGACATGTCTCTGTTTATCAGGGCTCGGGACATGCAATCGGCTCGTGAAAGCCTGTCCCCTCTACAACGTTAACATGCAGGAATCCCCGGTGATCATTTAGTCTTAAACCACATAGTTTTTCCGCACGGCGGCTCGGCGAGGGCTCACTGTGAACGTCACCATCACAGTGTTTCACCGGGGTGCGCGCTGCTTCGCTCAGACGGGGCTTTGAGTGTAGGCTCAGGCGCAAAGAGACAGTCTGTATCACTTGCGCGGCACCAGAGAGATGGCATAGAATTGTTTTTATAGTCTTTAAGAATCGCGTGACGTGTGAAAACAAAACTCCAAGCCAAAATTCGAATTTGAAATTTTCTAACGAGAAGTCCAATGTATGTTGGAGTGGAGATGCGTGTGAAAACGGCTTGTCATGCAACATTCGAATCAGGATTTTTCAAATGCTCGACCAACTGACATGGAAGTATGTTTGCGGGGGTTGACAGTTATTCCTAAAACCTTTCATATACATATTTACATTCATTTTACTCCCCAAATAACATAGTTACAAGGATTTAGTGGATTTGGGTTGCCAGGGCCTTTAAAGAGAAATATATATATAACTAACCAGCCAATCACATGGCAGCAACTTAATGCATTTAGGCATGTAGACCTGGACAGGACAATGTGATTGGCTGATTAGCTCCAAGCAATTGAACAGGTGTACCTAATAAAGTGGCCGGTGAGTGTATATCTCCATATTGCACAGACCTATATTCTCCTTCTTTATTTTCTTTTTATTTCATCTTTATTTCTACTGGCAAGTTATTAAGAACATTTTTTATTTTTTTATCCTTTATTTCTACAGGTAAATCCCATTGAGACCGGAGACTCTTTTTCAAGGGAGACCTGTTCCCATTCCCACGTTACCATTCACACACACATTCATACACCGATAGCAGCAGGCTAACTATCGACATTCACACGAGGCAAGGTGGGTGAAGGGTCTTGCCCAAGGACACAACAACCATGACACAAGTGGCAGTGCGGGAATCGAACCGCCAACCCTTTGATCATCAGCCGACCCGCTCTACCAACTGAGCCACAGTCGCCCCGGTCTAATTCAAAATAGACACGTTTCCATCTAAATGTGAAGCCAATCTTTTGAAATTGAAAAAGAAACGTGGTTTACGATTTTTTGAATTACGATACTTCAAAATGTAAATTAAAGCAGGGAGATGGAAACCCAACTATTGACAAGTGGCAAAACATTGTTGGTAAGTGAAGGAAGGCTTTTCATTAGTTATACTCAGTGGCGTGCACAGGTAGACCTGAAGTGGTGCTGAAGCACCTGCCCTTTTCCCCTAGCCCAATCAAGTGCCCTTTTGAAAAAAAATTAAAAATTAAAAATTAAAGTTTTTTTTTTTTTTTTTTTTTTTTTTTACAGTGTATGTGGCCCATGCCGACATTGTCATCTATAAATGCTCAACGATTAAAAACTTTTGACAATAATGCCCCAATAAATATGCCCCCCTCCTCCTCCTCCTCCTCCACACACACTTCCTTTGTCAACGTGAACGCGCAGAGTGGACACAAACGGAGGCGCGTTGCCGCAGCAGTTCACAGCTGCTGCACACACACACCTACTCCCCGGCCTGCCCTGCCCCACCAGCGAGGTAACACATACATGAATGGAGTCAAGAGTGTATTGTTTGCCCCCTAGGCCTCAGTTTCCAAGCTATAACTTGCATTTATTTGTCTCTGTTATAAAGTAGCCTCTATCATGCAGCGCCACACAGCTGAGCATAAATTAGCCGACTGTCCTGCCCTCTGAGACCCACTGTTGTAAATTTGCAACATCTCTTGGAAGCTGTTTTGTAGTCATTTTCCAGGACTAAATGTACACAAATACTACATATTCCAGCACTCCAGACTATACAATGTATCAAATCACCAATTTCGGCGGGAAAATATTAATATTGTAAGAACAGCAACATTTCAGATTCAAACAACATGGATGACTCCCACTGAGCTCCCAGCTCTCTCTGTTGGATCAATTTTAACAATTTTCCAAGTAAGTACTTGACCTTTAATATTTTTTTCCTGTATTGTAAAGTTGTTCTGTAACATATTACTTCAATAACCAAACTAAAAAAGTTAAATTTACATGATTTTCAGTGATTTCTTTTAATGTTGCAAAAACGCAACACTGGGCTTCAATGGGAGTCATTTTTCAAAACAAAAGGCCCAATCACTTATCATGAGTAAATTGTGTATTATTTGTGTTTTAAGCTAAAGTTCACTAAAGTTTAAGGTTTAAAGTCATTTAGTTTTATATAAAACTAAATAACCTTAAACTTTAGCCTAAAACTATAACACAAATACACAACTTTTGTTTTGAAAAATTACTCCCATTGAATCCCAGTGTTGCTTTATAGTATAATAATTTACATTATATACATGTGTGAGATCTGCAAAAGATAAAAAGTGTAACCCTAACCCTAACCCTAACCCCTAACCCCTAAACCCTAACCCTAACCCTAACCCCTAACCCCTAAACCCTAACCCTACCCCTACCCCTCTAACCCTAACTTTTTTTTTTTTTCTAATTTTATTATTCTAATTATTTAATTATTTCAATTTTCTAATTATTTTAATTTTTTAATTGTTTTAATTCTCACTATTCTAGCTGTTCTGATTTTTTTATACCATTTCCAAATATTTATTAAAGTTGTTTTAACGTATTATTTGAAGCTGGTCAGCAGCACCCTCTTCTTCCCACCCTGGAGCATCCACGCTGCTGACCACAGCCCCCGCCCCGCCCCGCCCCCAACATGCTAAGGTTTTTTTGCCTTCTTAGTGGTTTTCTAATTATTCTAATCTCTTAGAGATTTTCTTAATTATTTTAACTTTTTAATGATTTCAATCTTCCAATTATTTGAATTTTCTAATTCTTAATCTTTCATTAATCTAATTACTCTTAGCATTTCTAAATCACTATTCAAGTTGTTTTAACTTTTTATTTAACCCTGGTCAGCAGCACCCTCTTCATCTGTCCACTGCAGAGACACCCTGCCTGGGAATCGAACCCTGGTCTCCCGGGTGAAGGGGCAGAGCTCTTCAACCGCACCACCAACACCACTCCAGTTTTTAGATCAATAGGCCTGTGCAACAACATTCCAACAAAGGAATCTTTTAACCCAAACCTTAACCCCACCCTAACCCTAACCCTACCCCTCTAACCCTAACCCTAACCCTAACCCTCTAACCCTCAGGGCCTTTTAATGCTCAGATTTTAATGTTGAACTGTTCCTCAAATGTTATTGAAATATCTTAAAAGCTGTCCACCCATTTTATTTTAACTACGCAAAGTGGGTTGGTGGTACTAAATCAGTCATGAAGCTATATAAGCTAATTGTATTATTTTGTCCCAACCATAAGTTATTTCTATGTTACAAGACTTGCAGTAATCTTGTATTTACCTTAATAGGATATTATTAGTACGGAGATCAGGGGCATATTTCAGGTAGCTGGTTTTGAGTCAACCCAGAGTTTGTTCGCTCTGAGTTAGTGGAAACTCTGGGTTTTCCGTTTCAGGTAGCAGGTTCAGTGCAACCGAGAGTCAGTTACTGCGGCAACATACGCCGTGGGTCTAACCTGCTGGATAGGTGGTTAGACCTACCCTGAGTTTGTTTTCACTTTACGCTGCAGCTCCGACTGAAGAAAGAGTGTCACTGTCACACGCGTCCCTGTACAGTTTGAAGCAAAATCACTCTATAGAAATCTCCATCGGGATGTTTTTATCATTTCCTGATGATTTTACGTTTGATCAATCATTTGATCAGTAGCCTTGTTCTCAGCCCTCGTTCGTTCATATGCGGCCACCTTACACATCGTGAACATGCTTTACATTCAGATT
>OX442352.1:35450652-35453152 GCA_949357725.1 Hyperoplus immaculatus
TAGTATTACTGATAATAATTATATAAAAAATAATATTGCAATAAAGCAAGTTGCTATGTTTATGGAAGCTACCATGTTTTTTTATGTATAGGCCTAGACTTTTCCCCGTTTAAACACAAAGACACGTCAATCATAAAATGTGAATGAATTTATCATCATTTCATTTAGTATTGCTCGATTCCTTTGGCACTGTTAACTCTTGTATTCCTTGCCAAATAAATGAAATAAAGAGAGAGAGAGAGAGAGAGAGAGAGAGAGAGAGAGAGAGAGAGAGAGAGAGAGAGAGAGTGTGTGTGTGTGTGTGTGTGTGTGTGTGTGTGTGTGTGTGTGTGTGTGTGTGTGTGTGTGTGTGTGTGTGTGTGTGTGTGTGGTGTGGTAGAGAGACCTCCACTCAGACTAGCCAAGGAGAGAGAGAGAGACAGACAGACATTGGTAGAGCGACATAGACACACACAGAGGAGAGAGAGCGAGCGGAGGATGGCTGGGTGGTTTTAGCCTCGGCAACGTCTTTTCCCGTCCACAACACAACAAGCTTATTACCTTTCTCTCCACGCGCCTTGGAAACGGATATACGCGCACGAAAGGAGGTTGGTTCAATCCCCTAATTAATATATATATATTATCCGCTCTCATTGACTCTCTATATATCTGATTTTTCTCTATTCATTTAGATTTTCTTTTTGTTGTATCTTGAATTAACCGCTTCGACGCTGCAGTCTTGATGCTGCTACAGGTTTGAATGGCGATTAGCTTGCTGGGGTAATCGGCCAAATTAACCCGCTAGTTGTAGTAGTAAGTAGTAAAGGATGTGTGGATAAGGATATGGGTTAAGCCCATAGAATTAGCGTCAAAATGCATGTTAAAAAAGCGCTTGTTTTTGTCGCTATTTGAGGGTCTCAGACAGACAGAGGGGATTTGGTTGGTGGTGTATCGGGGACAATGAACTGAGCCTCTGTGTGCGCGCGCTGCTCTGCTGCCTGTGTCCCCAAAACCGTTTCGTCTGGAAGCAACAAGGAAACAGAAAAAAAAAATATTTAAAATTTTGGATAAATGGCGAGTTTATTTAAGATGTTTAATTGCTTGCATGGGTAAATCACATACACATAAGCTATCTGGCTGGTTTGGTATCGTTGTGTGTGTGTGTGTGTGTGTGTGGGTATGTGTGTGTGTAGGGGGGTTGGGGGGGGGGGGTTGTGCGCCGTTCAAAAAAGCAACTGAAGCGATTTATATGAACCAATTTGATAGGTTATAATGTTCAATGGAGGAGGGAGCTGCTTGATATTTTGAACGTGACATGGTCTGGTGGAAAAATGTGGAAATGTGTTAATGTGGGCTACTGCTGGGATGTCGTGAAGCCGCTCTATAGCATTACTGTGATATTCACTCAGCAGACGCGTATGGTCAAATGTTAATTGTGTGTGTGCCGCCTCTGTGCATTCTGACATGTGTGTCTTGTCAAGTGTGCTCGTTAGTGTGTGGCTGTGTGTGTGTGTGTGTGTGTGTGTGTGTGTGTGTGTGTGTGTGTGTGTGTGTGTGTGTGTTAAGCGCGCGCAGTCTGGAGAATAATCCTAGAGGGGGAAATAAAAAACCCAAACGTGCATGAAGTTGTTAAATAAACATTGCAATAAAATCATTGAAAATTACAGAAAAAATTCACGGTATAAGAGAGATATAGAGGAGCAGCATTTTTCAGCCGTTTCACCCCCATTAAGCGCGTGTTACAAACGCACGCACATGGCGACAAACACACACAGATTGAAACACAAATCATCATCATCATCATCATCATCGCCGCGGCCGTGTGTGATAGATGTAAACGAGGTCAGCGCCACGTTGGAAGAAAGCGCTTGAAAACGTGACTGTATTTCTGCCAATTAAAATCACACTTATGACGAATATGACGACGAATAGTCACGCTATTACACATTGCAGACGTCCAAAACACATTTAGAATGATTTTTAAGGTGTTTTTTTTAGGGCTTGAAAAGGGGCATTGCAGGGTAGATTCCGCACAATAGAACTGCTTGTTGAGAATTTGGCGCTTGACTTGTTTTTCTCAGAGAGTGATTCACAGTGCGCTCCCCGCCCCCCCATTCTGTGTTGTTGTTTACGTTGTTGAATTCGATCTATGGACGAAATATCTATGCTGCTGCTCTTTTAACACAATTGATTATAGATATTGCGATTAGTTTTTTGTTTTTTTTGTTTGCGACTGGGTTGATCTGATGGATAGATTGATTGATAAATAAGTGAGTGGTGGATTCACACGTGCACTTGTCTCGTCATCTCTATTGTTCCCTCGCTCTGTGTGTGTGTGTGTGTGTGTGTGTGTGTGTGTGTGTGTGTGTGTGTGTGTGTGTGTGTGCGTGTGTAGGTGCGTGTGTGTGTGTGTGTGTGTGTATCTGAAAGGTTTTAAATCGAGTCATTCACGAAAAATGTGTCGCCTCACAAAAATAATTTCCATCATGAAAAAAATCCCCTTTATTTATTTTCTGTAGGC
>OX442352.1:35458152-35465652 GCA_949357725.1 Hyperoplus immaculatus
AACATAAATAAATCGCCTACTTCACCTTTAAGATGGCAAGGACTGAGTTTTACAGTAAGACCTTACACCGATACAACGATTAAGGTGACAAGAACTCTAGCAAAACTTTTAAAAAATTCATTCCGACATTGGAAATTAAATCTTATACATGAATTCATATACTAAGAGAACTACATAGAACTAAAGAGTTTTAGTGTGAAAGTTAAACAGTGGTTCAAGCAGCAGCAGAAATGTGAACATTAACGTCTCTCAGGTTATTTTAATAGAGCACTTTACTAATGTTTAATGCTAAATTTAATTGTGTTTTAATCTGAAATGTAAAACTACAGCTGTGTGTATTGACTCATGGTACCTATTAATTGTATTATTCACTGTATCTCTATCACTGTATTTGATTGTATTTTAAAGCCTGACCCAGGGACAAAGACTGCAAATTAGCTGAAGCTAGACGTCTTATATGCATCACATTTTCCCATTTTTTTTGTGGCAATGTTGTATGTATTGTCCCTGTCAAATAAACATTAAAATAAATTAAAAAAAAATAAATTTCCTTCTCTTATATTGCATCGCTGAAGGGAGCCTCAGACTCAGAGAATTGAATAGCAGGCTTGGCTAGGCTGTGAGACTGGCCCATTGTCTTTAAGGCCAGGACACACCAGCCCGATAATCGCCGTCGTAAAAAAAAAAAGACGAATCTGTTTGGTGTGTGCCGTGACGTCGGCCGACGTAGAGGTCGTCGGGCTTGTTTTGAGCCTGTCGGCCGCCGATTGAACATGTTCAATCGGCGGCCGACCGTCTTTCATTTGGAGCAATTTGATTGGTGGAGGGCTAGCGAATCAGTGAAGCCCGGAAGTGAGGCGGGTAGCACAAACAGCTAACAACAGCTAGCCATCGTTTTAATGTGTTTGTTCGTTTCGTTTTGAGAGTACTCACATGCATCAACCCTTGTTGACTGCTCGACACCATGCTCGACACTCTCTGCTAAAAATTGTGCTCTTATGGTCCATAAATATAAATACGTATTTCTATCTATGTTTATGCTCTAGAGAGATGTCCAATCATTTCCGGCTTTCGTATTTTTTCGGGCCACAATACAGATTAGCGCCGCCTGCTGTTGTGGAGACATTACGTCCCGCGAGCGTACGGAAAATAAACAGTCGTCTCGGTGTGTTCTTTAGCAGCGACGGGAAGCTGGAGCTTCCTGAAACGGCCGACTCCATTTTTTTTGACGACGGCGATTATCGGGCTGGTGTGTCCTGGCCTTTAGAGGTGAGAGGGTGTCAGTCTTAAAGGAATACTTCACCCATACGGAACCAGCTTTCTATCATTATAAAATCACTATTATAATATAATGAATGAGGTTTTTCTTCCCTCAGTCTTCCCTCAGTCTTCCCTTGGCCCAGCTGTCCTGTTAATCCTAACCCTTACTGTGATGTCACAAGAAGGAAACTGTAGGGTTAGACAGTGAGACCATAAAACACTCTTTCTGCCTTTTCTCAGGCTAGGATGATCCGATTTAATTTTTTTTTTTGCACATTTATACTAAATAGGATCTCCGAGTTCAATACACCTTCATATTCCAACCGGTGAAGTAGGTCTTTAAGTCTTCTCAAAGTCTTTTCAGAGTCTTGTAGTGTATGGTAGGCCTTACACAGTAGGTCATACTCATTAAAACGCTCTGGTCTTCCCCATGAAGGTTAATATTTGATTTCATATAAGTGTCGTAACTCTTTATGGTGTTAGCTGTTCATTTATCAATCCATTGTAATTTTGTTTTTGGGTTATGGAGTTAAGAAAGCGAGACATTTGAAGACAACTCTTCTGGACTTTACGAATTTGAGATTTGGCATTTTGCAATTTTTGTGGTTTAAAATAAACAATTAGACTTTAAGAGTGTTTGGTGACTATCTATCTATCTATCTATCTATCTATCTATCTATCTATCTATCTATCTATCTATCTATCTATTTATCCATCCATCCATCCATCCATTTATCTAAAAGGAAGTAGCAATCTTGATGTGTTGTCTTGTCTATTTTGATTGGAAACCAAAGGGGATTTTACTACCTTACATTTTCTACCGATCGTCCCGTAATTCTCAGATAATCTCACAAACTTTGATAACTTTTCCTTAAAGACTTTAAAGGTGAAGTGAGCGATATATTGAAGTTAAAGGTGCAGTGTGTAATATGACATCATCAAGAAAGTTCTACAAAGTTCTAGAATGCAACGCTCCCTGGGTAACCCCAACCCTTTAGAATAATAACAGAAGCTACAGTGGTCTTCAAGGACAAGAACAATTCTAAATTTTAAACAATGCACCTGATGACATTCCAACTATGACACTTTCAAGATGGCGGCACTAGGCCTTAGTCCAAAATATGCAGAAATATGGACATATATGAGACCCTTTCTAAGGGAAAAACTAATAATTAAAAAAAAAATTCTCAGCTATTATGCACTAAATTAAATGTACTTAAAATGTACAAAATCTGCTAGGAAATAAAACCCAAAATTCTACACACTGCAGGTTTAATATACGTGTTAAATCGCTCTATATTCATTCAGTGATCACTAATAAAGTCTGTTTTAAGTTCAGCGACAACACATTGAACAACGGGCCCTTGGGAGGTCTTCAGAGAGTTGAAGAGATCACGTGGTAGAAAAGCTTTGGATTGGAAGAATGAATCCTAACTGCAGTGATGTTGTTGTGGAGGGCTGAACTCACTTTGAACCTTTCCATAACACACAGTACATCCTTTTGTCTAGTTCACTGGACACCGCTCCAATTTAAATAGTTTTGTGTACACTTTGCAAAATATTCAGCTTTCTGGGGTTGCATTTTCTTTGTTTATCTGAATATCTGGATGGTTTTACATTGTTATATTTGAGAATTTACTGGATTTTTCGTTGAGTTATTTGGTTGCGACCCAGTTAGTTTTTTTTTCTATTTTTTTTTCTGTCTATTCTGCTTGGTTGTCTGTTTAAGGTGGAGTCAGTCAGTGCGTTTACATGCAGATTCATAATCGGATAACTAATCGAATAAGACCTCAACAGGACTTTTAAACTGCAGGTAAACACCTTTATCCGATCTACTTCGGACACAAATCGGCACAATAACGGACAAGAGAAGTCGGATAAGAACACCTAGATAATTCGTTCATTGTCGGCTTTCTCTCTGCATGTATACAGGGATCGGATATCGCATATCGGACTTCTCGTTCTGTGCTTGTGTGCCTGCGCGTGATAGGCTACACCATGGGTTATTGACGGAAGGGAACCGGACGTGGCTCTAAAACCACTTGTTGAAAGCATGGTTGAAAGGGCTACAGCGCCACCTAGCATAGTGGAGACAGCCATGCATCGGACATTTATCCGATTTCTGAAAGGCCATGTATACTCAGACAAGTGAAACGGTCCGTTCGAGTGTCTAGTTCGATATATGTGATAATCCAATCTAGTTGTGCCATGGAAACGCACTGACTGATTCTGGAGAACGCTTGTTGACAAAATCCCTTTTTTTTGTCAAAATCAGTGAATGTCTCAAAAGGGGGCCGACTGTAGCTAGCAAAATGCACTTTTACAGAGCCTAGGCTGTGTATTAACATCACACACAGTACGGTCAGGAAGTGCGTACCGTATTGGCTTCGGCCTTCGTTGCAGTGGTCGCGGGTTCAAATCCAACCCGTGGACCTTTACCGCAGGTCATCCCCCCTCTCTCTCTCTCTCTCTCTCTCTCTGTCTGTCTCCCCATTTCAACTCTGTACTGTCTAATAAAGCTTGAAAATGCCAAAAAAAATTATCTTAAGTAAAAAAGGAAAGACTTGTGCACCAGAGGATGACATGGTTCCATACAGCAAGAGATTATTTGAGCAGAAAATAAAATACAAAAAAAAGAAAAAACCTTGGCTGCTGGAAAGACTTAGGAGATAACATCAAATCGGTATTAAGCTACACAGACAGATAGCGTGGCCATGGATGAAATATTTAGCTGCCTTTCCAAATCAGCCTTTTCCTGTGTGTGTGTGTGTGTGTGTGTGTGTGTGTGTGTTTGTGTGTGTGTGTGTGTGTGTGTGTGTGTGTGTGTGTGTGTGAGTGTGTGTGTGTGTGTGTGTGTGAGTGAGTGTGTATGTGTGTGTGTGTGTGTGTGTGTGTGTGTGTATGTGTGTGTGTCGTATAACCCCCCAAATCCTAACCGTCATGCCTGTTTCACTGTGGAAAACAGGGTCAGGCCGTAGAAAAAAATAACGAGAGAGAGAGAGAGAGCGATAGTGTGTGTGTGTGTGTGAGAGAGAGAGAGAGAGAGAGAGAGCACATGATGGGCAGATAAAGGCTTGTCTGTGTCTAGGCGGATGGGTTTGCGATGAAGGGGCCTCTCTGTTGAAGGAGGGTCTATAGAAAGAGTCCCCCCCCCCCCACACACACACACACACACACACACACACACACACACACACACACACACACACACTCATGAGGTCCCATGCCCGACAGAAACAAGGCATTTACTCTGTGAAGGCCATAATAGGCTCTTATAATGATGCTACTATATGGACAGAGAGAGAGAGAGAGAGAGAAGGAGAGAGAGAGAGAGAGGGAGAGAGAGAAAGGGAGGGAGAGAGACAGGGAGATAGAGAGAGAGAGATGGAGAGAGAGAGAGAGGGTGAAAGGCAGATAGCGAGAGAGTGGGAAAATTATGAAGAAAAACACAGAATGTCCCTTTAAACTGCGGTGGCCTGTCTTGTTGTTGCCGCTGTTGTTGAGGAATGTGTATAGTGTGTCGGATTGGTTGTAACGAACAAAATAAAGACCAGACAGATTGGGGTGAGAGTTCAAGGCCTCAACATGGATTCTGTTTTGAACCACACATTGAAATGTGAACACTGGAGCTTCTACAGACTCTGCATTCCAATCTCCATACTTCCCTACTATTTAGTATGCCAGAAAAAGATTTAGGATGTCCCAAATGCATGCATGTCAATTGCAGTATGCTGAAAATACCTAGACGCCCCACTAACTCCAATTGCATTTTGCAGTATTCGTCTTTATTCATGACATTTCTCGACATAATGAAAAAGAATCTTCCTTAGCTGATTTTTTTTTCTCTCCTGTCTGTGGCCCTAAAACACTTCTGTATATGTAGTCTTGCAATATGAGACCCCCTGTCTTTTCAAAATCTCTTTCTGTGACTGAAAACTCTGTGACTGAGAACTACTAATTGTCTTCAGGTGTGAGTTGATTGTCTTTTAGATGTGAGAGGGTGTCAGTCTTCAGTCTTTTTCAAAGTCTTTTAAAAGTCCTCTAGTGTCTAGTGTCCTCTCAGCATTAGTGATATTGGGCCAGACACTCTTTTGTGCAAATTCAATATGTACCCTGCGTTCCGAATCGCATACTTTCTACTATATAGTATGTAGAAAAAAGATTTAGGATGTCCCGATTCTTGTGGCCAGATTTAGGATGGTTAGAAGTACCCGGATGTCCTACTTCATGCGGCCAAGATTGTTAGTGTTGAAAAGTGCATCCTATTTGGGCGATTCTGACCCACAATCCAGTGCGCACGTGAAGTGACGTCACATCGACGAAGCCTCCATATGAAAACAAACGGGGATGAGACGGATATAAAAGCAAGAGGCAAGATCCAGGCGCCATGTTATGATGAAATAAGAGAGTAAAGTATGTCCCAATAGTATGCCTACTGCATCCTAACTAGATTCTTTTTATCGTCGGATGTAGTATGTAGAATAGAAAAAAGAAAGAGTATGCGATTCGGAACGCAGGGTTAATCTTTTCAGGAACTCGATCCCTAATTTGAAGCCCAAACCGATGATAGAAGGATACTGTGCAGATTTTGAATGCTGTGCTCCCTGGCTAACTTTCAAGGACAAGAAGCTATAGTTCCACATCCACAACTACCTTTCCACAATATCAAGTGATGAGGTGAAGATGTATTTAGTTATTTATTCTATACTACTTATTCTTCTTCTTGGTCTTCCAACAGGTGCATTTCTCCCAGGACGCCCACTATATATAAAAAAAACCGCGTAAGGCCGTTAAGTTTGTCCGTTCTGAGCTACTGTAGAAATGTGATGATTTTGAACGATGTGGGGACAGTTTTTTTTTGGAGCCAACCTGATTGTTACAGAGAGAAAGAAATGACATGCACACAGTTGGAAGATGGATTTTCTTTTTGGGAAGCAGATAATGTTGGAGGTTAAGCAGCAGGAGAGCTTTGTCCATGATGCATCTCTTGTCTCAGTCGCCCACAGATCTAGTCTCTCTTTCTGCCAATTTCAAACTGTTGAATGCTTGTGGAGATTTGCCTGCTGCTGCTTGAGTCAGAAAGTACACTCAATCAATTGATTTAATTCTCTGAAAATTATAATGTTGAACGCTTAGGAAGAAGCAGGTTTTTTATTTGGTTTAGTCTATTTAAACTTTATCTTGCCTTAAGGACTGCAGTCGAAAATTAGCAACTGCTGGATAATACTGGCACATTTACAGAAATGTTGATTAATGTGCAATGTCCTTTTTCAATAAGTAAATTGATTAAAAAAAAGACATGCTCATTTTAGTTTTATTCTACAACCATCATTGAAGGGTAAACTACAGATACACAACCAAATCAGTGGGTTCAATTTAGGTTTTGAATTAGGTTTTGTATTAAGTCCGCTAACTTCTTAGCCTGGTCCTACCAGACCATCATACTTCATTTAGCCTGGTCCTACCAGACCATCGTACTTCATTTAGCCTGGTCTTACCAGACCATCGTACTTCATTTAGCCTGGTCCTACCAGACCATCGTACTTCATTTAGCCTGGTCCTACCAGACTATCGTACTTCATTTAGCCTGGTCCTACCAGACCATCGTACTTCATTTAACCTGGTCCTACCAGACCATCGTACTTCATTTAGCCTGGTCCTACCAGACCATCGTACTTCATTTAGCCTGATCCTACCAGACCATCGTACTTCATTTAGCTTGGTCCTACCAGACCATCGTACTTCATTTAGCTTGGTCCCACCAGACCATCGTACTTCATTTAGCCTGGTCCTACCAGACCATCGTACTTCATTTAGCCTGGTCCTACCAGACCATCGTACTTCATTTCATTTGTACAGAAGGTCTGGAATCGCTCAATTGACAAACGTTCACTCACTTGAAGGCAGGTGTCTGTTGAAGTTTAAAACTATTGGATCGGCCCAGTGCCACTCTGGATCTGCCAACCAATCGCATAACGTTTGGTCGTGACGTATATGTCATGCGCCCGGCTTCTGACTACAACTGAAACTGGTGCAAGACCTCAACGTCATTGTTCTCAGCCACTCCCTCTGTTCGCTGATTGGACAGGAATATACCACTGGCCCGGACTGAATGACAATTGAGCGGAAGTAGCCTACGTAGGAGGGCGGTGCCAGGCTTCTAACTTCTTGTTTACTGCACTGTGTTTAAAAAAAGAATGTGGATGTGATTCTACTGTCTAGATGACATTAGGATCAGTT
>OX442352.1:35468152-35481582 GCA_949357725.1 Hyperoplus immaculatus
TTCGTTAAAATCAGGATCGACTTTTTATAATGACATTTTGACCAACAAATGAAGTAGAGAATGTCTGTGCCTCTCGAAAGTTAATAAGTTAATAGTGCGCCCTCGATAATATCTTAAAATCTTGATTTATGTAAGGCAGGCAATGAAATGAATTACAGTTTTCCCAAGCGCCGATGACATGCCCGGCAGTGTGTGTGTGTGTGTGTGTAACAGTGTGTGTGTGTGTGTGTGTGTGTGTGTGTGTGGCAGTGCAGAGTATAATGTAGGGAGGAGATGACATTTACAGAAATTTGAACTTGTGACCCTTTTGGATTTGTAAAATCCCGGTCTGAGCTGTCGCTGCCCGCCACAGAGACGCTTCATAAATACCAAACCATTCATAACTCCATTGTAGTCTTCCCCCCCTGTCATGATCGGGTTTTGACTGAATCAATCTACTTTTTCATGGGAGCTATTTTATCACTGGTTTCCTCACTTAAAGCTGGGCTGGAGGATTTGGGGAGAAAATAGCAGTTGGGATAGAGATTCGAATCCAAATACCTCAACCGCTCCACTTGTTCTCTTTGGTCCCTCCCCTATGGTCCCTCCCTGACACGCTCTACACCAACAAATTTGTGCCAAAGTGAATGGACAGTCCCAACAGCCAATAAGAACAGAGAATCGGAGCCTCGCTCTGATTGGTCATACTGTCAGCTCATGTTAACTTTGACCAATCATAAATCATATACCCAAGTTTTAAAGGTGCAGTGTGTCTCGGAGTATTTAGCATCATCTAGCGGTGAGATTGTAGATGTCAACACTCCCTTGCTTACCACTCCTTTTGGGGGACTTTACAGAAGCTACGGTGGCCTTCAAGGACAATAAGCTATAGTTACTAAAGATGGCATCATCCACCACTGCCTCAAGTCTTTCCACAATATCAAGTGATGAGGTGAAGATGTATTTAGTTATTTATTCTATAGTACTTCTTCTTCTTGGTCTTCATTAGGAGTTAATGTTGCCTTCAGCTCAGCACCAACATCTACTAGACCAATCAAAAGTTCCCGTCCGAGGGGGCGCCATTAGCTCAGTTGGTAGGGCGTCCCCCCCCTCCCCCATGGGCCTCGGCCAGCAGCAGACCCGGGTTTGATTCCAGCCCGCGGTCGTTCTCTGCATGTCACTCCCCTCTCGGCCCCATTTCAACTCTGTCTCTACACTGTCAATAAAGCATAAAAATGCCCAAAAAAATATATAAAGAAAATAAAAAATAAGTTCCCATCCGCCCTCCAGACAGATGCCAGATGAAGGAAAACTTGATGCTTAGAAGATGAATCCAAATTCCAGGCGATTTCGCTTTGATTCGACTTAATTACCTGAGATTGCCTGATTAATTACATCTTTGTTGTTTTGACTGCTGAAACATTTGTTCCCCTGCTGGACACCGTACAAAGTCTAACTGTGAGCCAATTAGATCAAAGCGAATAAAACTTAAGGCTTTTGTCGGGGCGACTGTGGCTCAGATAGATAGATAGATAGATAGATAGATAGATAGATAGACAGACAGACAGACAGACAGACAGACAGACAGAGAGAGAGAGAGAGAGAGAGAGATAGATAGATAGATAGATAGATAGATAGATAGATAGATAGATAGATAGATAGATAGATAGATAGATAGATAGATAGATAGATAGATAGATAGACATACGGACAGACAGACAATCAGTTAGCTGCTAGTGAAATCATTGTTAGAGCTGATGGTTCATACATCGGCCTGTTTGATCCTCCGACCTGATGTTGATGTTAAAGATTTAAAAACTGGCTGAATATATTTGGGTTTCGAAATCAACAAAAAATATTAAGATGTCTCCTCAGGTTTGGCAAGATTGTTCCCTTGTTTTAGACCGATCTGTCAGGACATCAGGAAAAACTACTGCATTCGAATCATCAATTGAAACCCCCACAGTTCTTCATGCAGTATGCCGTAAAACACAAATACAGGCAAAATAAAATCTCCAAATATCCCAAACCTGGAGGGCGTTTTCCCAAAATTTGACTGATCTAAACTCAACACTTTCTAATTGCCAAATAATATCCCGAACAGTCACATCTCTGTATTAAACAAGCATATCTCATTCAACAGAGAAAAATTCAGAGGCGGGCCGGGGACATGGCTAAAAACCATTGAATGGATATCTTTGTGTTTTTTGGACAGAACAAGATATTTTAAGATGTTTCCTTGGGCTCTACAAAACTGTAGTTCACTGGTTGGAGCCTTATCTCTCAAGACATCAGGCAAAACATGTCCCTAACAAGTTCAAACCTCTACAGATGTCTTTTTATGTCCGACCGACAGTCCAAAATCCAAATATATTCAGTTAACTCCGATATACAGCAGAGAAACAGCAAATATTCACATTACAGAAGCGGGAACCAGAGCACGTTAGACATTTGTGCTTCATAAACTTTTGACCTGTTCATCAAACAGGTTCTTTAGTCATTCATTAACACTTACTTCATGCTTAATAGGCATTAACTATGTATTAATTCACCATTAACAAACAGTTCGTTAAAGCTGGGGTATATGATTTGGGGAGAAAATAGCAGTTGGGACAGAGATTCGAATCCAAATACCTCAACCGCTCCACTTGTTCTCTTTGGTCCCTCCCCTATGGTCCATCCCTGACACGCTCTACACCAACAACGTCGTGCAAAAGTGAATGGACAGTCCTAACAGCCAATGAGAACAGAGAATCGGAGCCTCGCTCTGATTGGTCAAAGTGTACAGCTCATGTTAACTTTGACCAATCAGAAATCACATACCCCAGCTTTAACGTACCCTTATTGTAAAGTATTACCTCACATTTTTTGTTGGTATTTTCAAATGCTGATCTAATGAGATATGAGGAGTCCAGACTGGACAGTGAATCACACATTGACACAGGGCGCTTGGCTTGGTGTGCGTGGTTGTGTGTCAGCCAGATAAACTGTTGTTGTTGTTGTGTGTGTGTGTGTGTGTGTGTGTGTGTGTGTGTAACAGTGTGTGTAACAGTGTGTGTGTGTGTAACAGTGTGTGTGTGTGTGTGTGTGTGGTCGTGTCAGCCAGATAAACTGTTGTTGCTGCTATGGATTAAAGGCTGGTGTGCCTCTGTAGCAGCTTGGCCTGAGCGGCCAGAGAGCAGAGGCCTTTTAGTGTAAAGGTATTAAGCCCAGGTCTAATCTTAAAGCTAGGACACAAGCCAATTTAAACTGGAATCAGCTCAAAAGGCCACAAACCATTCACTCACACGTCCATGTCTCAAGTGTGTGTTTGTCTGTGTGTGTGTGTGTGTGTGTGTGTGTGTGTGTTTTTTTTCAGTTTATCAGTCCCTTAACAAGATTTTCCCTCCATTTATGTCTGTCACTTGTTTATCCCAAGCCCCAACCTCAGCGATTTTTACCAGCATCCAATAAGGAAGTGACCACAACATTTTAGTCTGTATGTTTAGGTCATATCTCCATGACAACACTGAGGGGGGTGAATTTTTTCGGACCACGATAGTTTTTATTTTATCGGAGGTTAAAATGTATTGGTGCGATCTCTTGAGTGACAGCTCTCCTCCCGTTGTCCCTCACTTTGCCTCGGAGGTATACGTCAGCTATCTCCCTCCCCCTCACAAAATGGCGACGCGCACAAACCAGGATTATTGGATGTCGTGTGAATAACTGAGGTCAGCCCGGATGCTACATCCATATTATTTACTATCTATGGTTTATCCTCACCAACTCTTTTCATCCTTACACTTTGGCTGTGCTCGAAAAGCCCTACTAATGTCCTCCCTCCTACATACTCAACAAGTATATTACTGTCTACTTAACCAACCATTGTGTATGCGAGGTTCGTTGGACTGTTTACACTGAATTATACAGAAAACGTCCATGCAGTTTGAAAGGACGCAATGCATTGTGGGGCAGTCGAGTAGGAAAAGTAACCTATCGATCCATACAAAAAATGTTCCCGGAAGTTAGTACTCGTCCGGGCATTTCTTGCCTACACAAACTTGCATACATGACCACAACCTACTCAAATTGACGTCAAAATGAGTATGAGTAGGACTTTAGTAGGGCTTGTAGTATGAGAAGGACGTTAGTGGGGCTTTCTAGTATGAGTAGGACGTTAGTAGGGCTTTTAGTACGAGTAGGACATTAGTAGGGCTTTTAGTATGTGTAGGACGTTAGTAGGGCTTTTAGTACGAGTAGGACGTTAGTAGGGCTTTTAGGGGCACTTTACACGACAACACGAAACGGTGCAAACGCGGAAAAATTCCCGCGTTTGCACTATATCATTTACAGGAAAACAGCAAACGCAGGCATGAAACCGCAGGTTTTTGAGATCACCTCCCAGGGAGGATTTTTTGGAAAACTTAACGGTTTTGGTTTCCTGTAAACACCGAAACCATTTCCCCTGATAACGCTGACGTCACGGCTCCACCCTCACACACGCGTAGTCTATAACTTGCTGTCAAAATACCCACAACACAAGCGAGTTATAAAGTTAGAAGACAACATGAACGGTGTCTCCACGGCACCATCACTGTGATCAGCGGAGAGTGACGTGCAGGGCTAAAATATAGCCTAACACTCGCCAATTTAGTCTAAGCGATTAGTAAGTTATTGAGACCGCCGGCCACTTTGTCTGGGGAAAGATTTGTGCTCTGCCGGTTTTTCTAGCCAAATAAACGTGTGTAGCTTCTATGCCAGGGCAGGGACACGGCTCTCTCTACATTAAAAAACACTATTCATAGTTCAGCGCGCAGCGGTTAAGTTACTGTTCAACAAAAGGAGCATTAAGGCTACGGCTTCACAGTAAAAGCATTTCACTGGCTAAACATTAATAGCATTTCACTGGACACACGTGAGTTGACTTTTATTTTGAAGTACGCCTAACAGGAAGGTATCCGCTCACGAAGCCCCTTCACTATCAGCAAGTCTTCTGTTTTTACGAGTTCAATGCGGTGAAATAAGAGGACAGAAAGCTTGTCTTTTACAATATTTGTAACCCCAGGCTTACACCAACCGCTTTATGAACGTTAGTGGCATTAATTTTCGGTTACAGTAAGGTTTTATGCATCAAATTGTACCGGAAGAGCTATCTACTAGGCTGTGTCACCGCTGACTATTGGCTTGGCATGGCTGCTACACTGCTACTACAGCGATTTCGGCCCGTTTCCTCTGAAAACATGTGCACGGGTGAAGATGTCAGATAAATTTTGTCTGAACGGGGTTTTTTTTTAAACCAAAAACTGGAAAACTGTCACGTTTTCACAGTGTAAAGTGCCCCTTAGTATGAGTAGGACGTTAGTAGGGCTTTTAGTATGAGTAGGATGTTAGTAGGGCTTCTAGTATGAGTAGCACATTAGTAGGGCTTTTAGTATGAGTAGGACGTTAGTAGGGCTTTTAGTATGAGTAGGACATTTGTAGGGCTTTTAGTATGAGTAGGACGTTAGTAGGGCTTTTAGTATGAGTAGGACGTTAGTAGGGCTTTTAGTATGAGTAGGACGTTAGTAGGGCTTCTAGTATGAGTAGCACATTAGTAGGGCTTTCCAAACACAGCCATTACATTCAGTGACCCAGGGTGCAGCGGTTTTACACTTGATAGTCCACTTACTTTGTTCTCACCAAAGTGAGAATGATCCATTGTTTGGTTAATCAACAGCTTTGGGTTTCTTCACACCTATCGTTTCCTCTGGTCTGAATCAGTTGATGAGTTCGAACCAATCTATCTATCTATCTATCTATCTATCTATCTATCTATCTATCTATCTATCTATCTATCTATCTATCTATCTATCTATCTATCTACCCAGGTTATTTTTTCTCACTTTTTTTAACATGTATTCTATACTTGATTGTATTGTAATCTTGATGTATTTCGTGACCCCGTGAAGCCCTTTGAGTGGCCTGAATTGTGTCTGAATTGTGCTATAGAAATAAACTTGCCTTGTTTTGCATTGCCTTCAAGATATAGTCCGGCGATACAGTGTATAAAATCATGATTTCAAGACAATGTATGTTATGTTAAGTAAAGTCTAATTTTTATCTGTTTTGAATTATTTACATCGTCAAGGGAAATGCTTAAATTCATTAGCTAAAATCAATATCCTCATTCTTAAATATGTCCTCATTGGTGTAAAATCACCTCTGCCAATAATCTGAATTATCCTCCCGAGCGGAGAATTATGAATATTAATATTACATTTTGTACATTGAGCGGGTAAGTCTTATGGAGGCATCCATGTTTTTGGAATGTCATCAGGTGCATTGTTTAGAATGTAGAATTGTTCTTGTCCTTGAAGGCCACTGTAGCTTCTGTTATTATTCAAAAGGGTTGGGGTTACCCAGGGAGCGTTGCATTCTAGAACTTTCTTGTTGAAGTCATATTACACACTGCCCCTTTAAGAAGTTCTGTAATAATCTTTTTACTGTGAGCCAAAGATCTCCATTAAAATCTCTAGTTAATTCTGACCCAGTCCCAAACACACCGCCCTGCTAAACATAGTCCCTGAATAAATGCAATATTTCCTTTGAAGTCATGTACGTGTGTGTACTTTTTTTTTTTTTTTTTAGATATTTTTTGGGCATTTTTATGAGTTGAAATGGGGCAGAGAGGGGGGTGACATGCAGAGAACGACCGCGGGCTGGAATCCAACCCGGGTCCGCTGCTGGCCGAGGCCCATGGGGGGGGACGGGGGGACGCCCTACCAACTGAGCTAAGGGCGCCCCCTCGTGTGTGTACTTTTGGAAAATACTACTAATGAACAGTCACTTTTTGAGTTTGATCCTTTCTGTGTTGTAGCTGTTTGAAGTGTGTGTGTCTCTGTTTGTGTGTATTAGTGTGTGTGTGTGTGTGTGTGTGTGTGTGTGTGTGTGTGTGTGTGTGTGTGTGTCTGTGTCTGTATTAATGAGTGTGTCTGTGTGTGTCTCTGTGTGTGTGTATTAATGTGTGTATGTGTGTGTGTGTGTTAGTCTCTGTGTGTGCGTGTATCAATGAGTGTGTCTGTGTGTGTCTCTGTGTGTCTGTATTAACGTGTCTGTGTGTGTCTCTGTGTGTGTGTCTGTGTGTACTAAGAATCTGCATAGCCCCTCATGTCCATGGCACAGATGGATTTACTTCATGCCATGGGGGACCTTCATGGTGATTTTTTTGAAAATATATAATTTAAATTTGATGCTTGGTTTAGCACAAATTGCTTCGTTCTCGCATGTGAACATTTTCATCTTGGTCCTCTATGAAAGCACTTAGACTTTCTCTGGTAGCGGATACTTGTTTGACAACCCAAAGTAAGACACTGGGAAATTCTGATTATTTTCTCACCATTTTCTGACATTCTGTAGCAGGCTGATAAATGTATCAGTTAATTGAGGGAAGATTCTGGATATTAATCAGCGCGTTTTTAGCCGAAGCCTCTAACATGCCCAGTTGTTCTTTGTGATCTACTTAATTAGTTTCTGTCCAACCATTTCTGCAGATGTCACGGCCCTGTGCAGTGTGTAACAGTGTGTGTGTGTGTATAACTGTGTGTGTGTGTCTGTGTGTGTGTGTGTGTGTGTGTGTGTGTGTAACAGTCTGTGTGTGTGCGTGTGTGTGTGTATGTGTGTGTGTGTGTAACAGTGTGTGTGTGTATGTGTAACAGTGTGTGTGCGTGTGTGTGTGTGTGTGTGTGTGTGTGTATGTGTGTGTGTGTGTAACAGTCTGTGTGTGTGTGTATAACTGTGTGTGTGTGTGTGTGTGTGTGTGTAACAGTCTGTGTGTGTGTGTGTGTAGTGTGTAACAGTGTGTGCGTGCGTGTAACAGTGTGTGTGTGTGTGTGTGTATGTGTGTAACAGTGTGTGTGCGTGTGTGTAACAGTGAGTGTGTGTGTGTAACAGTGTGTGCGTGCGTGTAACAGTGTGAGTGTGTGTGTGTAACAGTGTGTGCGTGTGTGTAACAGTGAGTGTGTGTGTGTAACAGTGTGTGCGTGTAACAGTGTGTGTGTGTGTGTGTTTGCGTGTAACAGTGTGTGTGTGTGCAGTGTGTGTAACAGTGTGTGTGTGCGTGTAACAGTGTGTGTGTGTGTGTGTGCGTGTAACAGTGTGTGTGTGTGTGTGTGTGCGTGTGTGTGTGAGAGTGTGATCTGCTTTTTAATCCACTGTAGTAATTTTTCTGCCTGGAAGCCAACTCGTTTCCTTTGAGCTGAAATGAAGGTTTTTTAACTCGCCCTAATTACCACGCAGACCTATATTTTCAAAATACAATTCCTCTAATTATCCCTGCTGCTGTTGTAGTTCTACTGTAGGGGCGGGGTTGTGTGTGTGTGTGTGTGTGTGTGTGTGTGTGTGTGTGTGTGTGTGTGTGTGTGTGTGTGTGTGTGTGTGTGTGTGTGTGAGAGTGTGTGGGGTGGTGGTGCTCTGAATATGCTTTCATGTGCAGCACTGTTAGGGGCCATTTATTTTCAAATGAGCGCCTCCACAAGGAAAGTGTTGAGCAGGAGTTTCAGAGGGCTGGTTCACACACAGCTGAACATATTCACACGATAAGAAGGAAAGGAAAGTCGCTGCTTTACATTTTTTGGGAGGTCTGTGAAAATGTCTTCAAATAAACATGCCGTAGTATTTTAGCCAACAAAGGGCACATCGGGGCGCCATTAGCTCAGTTGGTAGGGCGTCCCCGTCCCCCTCCTCCCCCCATGGGCTCCGGCCAGCAGCGGACCCGGGTTCGATTCCAGCCCGCGGTAGTTCTCTGCATGTCACTCCCCTCTCTGCCCCATTTCAACTCTGTCTCTACACTGTCAATAAAGCATAAAAATGCCCAAAAAAAAAAAAAAAAAAAAGGGCACATCAATATGTTTTTTACAGGTACCATCACTGCAGCTGGAAGCACAGTTTGCTATACTCACTATAGAGTTAAAAATATGTTAAATTAAATGGTAGGGACGTTTTTCCGTGCAGTGGAATGAACGAATAATCTTAACTCAATAATAAAAACAATTATAAATTGTCTTAAGAGACCTTTTTCACAACATTAAACCTTGTTGAAGTAGTTTTAAATGGTAAATGGACTCCACTTATAAAGCGCTCTTCCCTGGTTTTCCACAGACTCAAAGCGCTTTACATTGTTTTGTACACATTCACCCAATCACACACACATTCATACACCGATAGCAGCAGCAGCTACCACGCAGGGTGCAAGCTAACTATCAGGAGCAATTCGGGGTTCAATGTCTTGCCCAAGGACACTTCGACATGTGGCGGGTAGACGGGGGATTGAACCACTGACCCTGCACTCCAGAGGCGACCTCCCTGCCCACTTCGCCACTGGATGTGACCCTAACGCCTCGTTTCCACATACGTATGTTTTTCGTATACGTGCTTCCGTAAATTTACGGAAGAGGTCGCTAGTGTTCTACGCAAGCCATGAATTTATTTACGGACAGCAAAAAAGATGGGGGAACGCCTGATAATGTCAGTGTTTAGGAGACCGGTCCTGTGGAATATAAAAATACTCACAATTTGTCTTTTAATTCATTCTAACTGACAGTATTTAGTTATAAAAGCGAATGATCAAACTGATATACTGTTATTTATGTAAAACATATGATATATTAAACTGATAAAATAGGCTATAAACATTTCATATCAAAATTATGAAGTATAGAGGAAAGGAAAATAAAAATACTCACAATTTGTCTTTTTATTCACTCAAACTGACAATCAAAAGCAAGCGAGCTAGCAAAACTTTCATACGGTATCTCCGTAAAACCACAGCGAAAGTTCAATTTTTTGAACGTATATTATGGACATACCGGACAGACATATTACGGAGGGGAGGAGTTTCGGACGCAAAACGGACCTTACGGAGATGTACGTATGTGGAAACGAGCCGTAAAGGTCCACACATTGTCAATTTTGGGTTAAATGTTGGAATATCTAGTTGCAACCTTTCAAATGTCCAGCTTCTTCTCTGTCTAAGCATCCTGGAAACGTTGTGTCCACTGGAAAAGACCACGGAATCTCCCGAAAAGTGTTACAATGCTTCCATGATAATTCTAATATTGCAGAATTTCTACCCGTGTCCTTGAGCAATGCACTAGCCCTGCGTTCCGAATCGCATACTTTCTACTATATAGTATGTAGAAAAAGATTTAGGATGTCCCGATTCTTGTGGCCAGATTTAGGATGGTTAGAAGTACCCGGATGTCCTACTTCATGCAGCCAAGATTGTTAGTGTTCAAAACTGCATCCTATTTGGGCGATTCTGACCCACAATCCAGTGCGTACGTGAAGTGACGTCACATCGACGAAGCCTCCATATGAAAACAAACGGGGATGCGATGGATATAAAAGCAAGAGGCAAGATCAAGGCGCAATGTTATGGTGAAATAAGAGAGTATAAGTATGTCCCAATAGTATGCCTACTGCATCCTAACTAGATTATTTTTATCGTCGGATGTAGTATGTAGAATAGAAAAAAGAAAGAGTATGAGATTTGGAACGCAGGGTAGACCTTTCTTTCATGGTGACCTTCAACTCCAATCTCCAACCTCAGCGAGTTATCGGGTCAAGAGGAGAAAAGAGGATTTACCTGCAGCTCAAAACAGCACAACAAGCAACTTGACACACACACACTCACTCACACATACACATAAACACACACGCACACACTCACAAACACACACTCACTCACTCACTCACTCACTCACTCACCCACATAAACACACACACACACACACGCACACACTCGCAAACACACACTCACTCACTCACTCACTCACCCACATAAACACACACACACACACTCAAACACACAGAAACACACACACAGAAACACACACTCACTCACTCACTCACTCACTCACTCACTCACTCACATAAACACACACACACACACGCACACACTCAAACACACAGAAACACACACACAGAAACACACACTCACTCACTCACTCACTCACAAACACACACACTCACTCACTCACTCACTCACAAACACACAGAAACACACACACTCACTCACTCACTCACTCACACACACACACTCACTCACTCACTCACTCACTCACACACTCACTGCTAGGCTTTACCTACAGGGAGCCGTAAGGTTCAAATATCATGACACTTGATTTAAACCAGTTAAACCCATCTGAGGGTTTAGGACAGGACAGGCAAAGCTCACACAGGCTCACAAGTCAAGGAAAGAAACTGTTAGCGGCTCAGATCAGCACAACAAACAACTTTACACACACACACACAGAGCAGCACAACAAACAACTTTACACACACACACACACACACACACACAGCTCAAAGCAGCACACACACACACACACACAGCTCAAAGCAGCACACACACACACACACACACACACACACAGCTCAAAGCAGCACACACACACACACACACACACACACTCCTACAAAATGAAACTGCAGCAGGTACGAGAATCTGTCTGCTGATGTGAACTATGTCAGACAGAGCAGTTGGTCTTGTCTTTAGAGCAGAGATTTCTCTAAACCTCTTTGATCAGATCACCATGAAATCTGGCAGACGGTTTGACCGCGAGCCAGAGAGCAATTGATTTGATTTGTGTGTGATTTGGGTCTGTGGAATCTGCTGTGGCTACGAAAACTGAAGGAGGCTTAAGTTCTGATTTCTATAGAGATGCTTTTCGACATGGATAGTCTCTGTAATTGACTGGAATATAAGAAATATGGATGAAACTGGAGTTGTGTATTTTTAATTTTTTTTTTATTTATCTCCCTGTTGTTAAAAAGGAATTTTCTGCTACCACGAAGTCTTGAGCGACGGCCAAGCTGTACTGAAATGCTGTCTGTTGCCCGTAGTCACGATTTAAAATACATAAAACACATTATAAAAAGCGAATGAATAGAAATAGAGCATTTAGGTAAAATAAAAATCACAGGTTAAAATGGAAACAGAAAAGTCTTCAGGCTTGATTTAAAAGAGCTGAGAGTTGCAGCAGACCTCAAGTTCATAGTTATTTAAAGACACCTAAAGCCTAACGGTGCATTGTCCTGCATTAGAACAGCATCAGCACAGGATTATTTGCCATCGTATATTAGTATTTAGAATGTATCTGATATAAATATTGTTTGGTTTTGTTTATCTTAATTCTACTCCATATTTTTTTCCTTTTGTTTATCGTTCCTATTGCACAGTGGGCCAGTGATGAGCGCCATTTTTTCGGGGGGCATTTTTATGCTTTATTGACAGTGCAGAGAGACAGAGTTGAAATGGGGCAGAGAGGGGAGTGACATGCAGAGAACGACCGCAGGCTGGAATCGAACCCGTGTCCGCTGCTGGGCCCAGCCCGGAGGGGGTGGGGGGGGACGCCCTAACCAACTGAGCTAAGAGCGCCCCCTGATAAACACCATTTCGATTACTGTATGTATGTCTTGCATTCATCAGAACTGACAATAAAAAACTTTGACTTGGGGGGCGCTCCGGTGGTGTAGTGGATAGAGCGTGTACCATATTGGCTCCGGCCTTCGTTGCAGTGGTCGCGGGTTCAAATCTGACCCGTGGACCTTTACTGCAGGTCATCCCCCCCCCCTCTCTCTCTCTCTCTTCTCTCTCTCTCTCTCTCTCTCTCTCTCTCTCTCTCTCTCTCTCTCTGTCTCCCCATTTCAACTCTGTACTATTTAATAAAGCTTGAAAATGCCCAAAAAATCATCTAGAAAAAAAAAAAAAAATCGCTGACTTCACTTGACTTGATAATATCTCTCCATTAGGTCCTTTATTAGGTCCCGGTCTGTTGTGCAAAAGTCTTGTCTGACCTCATAATCTCAACACAATAGTACAACTGCTATATATGAAAAGCCTGCAGTAATATTCCACCCACTGCCTGGCTGATATCAGCAAAGAAAGAATGATATCGCTCCACTCAGTCTCATGGTGTTAGGCTTGATTGTAGAATGAGAAAAGGGAGATTGACATTGATTTCACGACTCTGCACTCCACTTTCCAATTCACATTTTCTGAAAACCCGATAATGGCCCCCTCGCTTCAAACATCAACTGGCCTGGCTGTGTGGATGTGAAAGTATGGCTGATTTTCTCTCTCTCTGTCTCTCTCTCTCTCTGTCTGTCTGTCTGTCTGTCTGTCATCTGTCTGTCTTTCCCCCCCTCTCTCCTCTCTCCCTCTTTCCTCTGTCTCTCTCTGTCTCTCTATCCTCTCTCTCCCACTCCCTCTCTCTCTCGCTCTCTTTCTCTCCCTCTCTCTTTCTCTCTCTCTCTCTCTCTCTCTCTCTCTCTCTCTCTCTCTCTCTCTCTCTCTCTCTCTCTATCTCTCTCTCATTCTCTCTCCTCTCTCTCCCGCTCTGTCTCTCTGTCTGTTTGGTTTTCTCTGATACTTTCCCCTGTCTTAGAGTGTGTCCATTAAAAACAATAGAGGAACACTTTGAAATTTAGATGTG
>OX442353.1:0-52500 GCA_949357725.1 Hyperoplus immaculatus
TAAATGGCTTTCAAGAGTCTTTCATGGCTTGCCAAGCTGAACTCAGCATGCTACAGTAGTTATATATAGTATTTGCATTGAAATATTAAGCAAATTTTATCATCAGCTTTCAGTGAAGTTTTATTGCTTCTTTCTGCAGCTCTCACTAAAATAAGGCTAATTTTCAACTTTGTTCAAATGTGCTGTAACTTTTGTTCTAAATGGCTTTCAAGAGTCTTTCATGGCTTGCCAAGCAGAACTCAGCATGCTACAGTAGTTATATATAGTATTTGCATTGAAATATTAAGCAAATTTTATCATCAGCTTTCAGTGAAGTTTTATTGCTTCTTTCTGCAGCTCTCACTAAAATAAGGCTAATTTTCAACTTTGTTCAAATGTGCTGTAACTTTTGTTCTAAATGGCTTTCAAGAGTCTTTCATGGCTTGCCAAGCAGAACTCAGCATGCTACAGTAGTTATATATAGTATTTGCATTGAAATATTAAGCAAATTTTATCATCAGCTTTCAGTGAAGTTTTATTGCTTCTTTCTGCAGCTCTCACTAAAATAAGGCTAATTTTCAACTTTGTTCAAATGTGCTGTAACTTTTGTTCTAAATTGCTTTCAAGAGTCTTTCATGGCTTGCCAAGCAGAACTCAGCATGCTACAGTAGTTATATATAGTATTTGCATTGAAATATTAAGCAAATTGTATCATCAGCTTTCAGTGAAGTTTTATTGTTTCTTTCTGCAGCTCTCACTAAAATAAGGCTAATTTTCAACTTTGTTCAAATGTGCTGTAACTTTTGTTCTAAATGGCTTTCAAGAGTCTTTCATGGCTTGCAAAGCAGAACTCAGCATGCTACAGTAGTTATATATAGTATTTGCATTGAAATATTAAGCAAATTTTATCATCAGCTTTCAGTGAAGTTTTATTGCTTCTTTCTGCAGCTCTCACTAAAATAAGGCTAATTTTCAACTTTGTTCAAATGTGCTGTAACTTTTGTTCTAAATGGCTTTCAAGAGCCTTTCATATTAAGCAAATTTTATCATCAGCTTTCAGTAAAGTTTTATTGCTTCTTTCTGCAGCTCTCACTAAAATAAGGCTAATTTTCAACTTTGTTCAAATGTGCTGTAACTTTTGTTCTAAATGGCTTTCAAGAGTCTTTCATGGCTTGCCAAGCAGAACTCAGCATGATACAGTAGTTATATATAGTATTTGCCTTGAAATATTAAGCAAATTTTATCATCAGCTTTCAGTGAAGTTTTATTGCTTCTTTCTGCAGCTCTCACTAAAATAAGGCTAATTTTCAACTTTGTTCAAATGTGCTGTAACTTTTGTTCTAAATGGCTTTCAAGAGTCTTTCATGGCTTGCCAAGCAGAACTCAGCATGCTACAGTAGTTATATATAGTATTTGCATTGAAGTATTAAGCAAATTTTATCATCAGCTTTCAGTGAAGTTTTATTGCTTCTTTCTGCAGCTCTCACTAAAATAAGGCTAATTATCAACTTTGTTCAAATGTGCTGTAACTTTTGTTCTAAATGGCTTTCAAGAGCCTTTCATATTAAGCAAATTTTATCATCAGCTTTCAGTGAAGTTTTATTGCTTCTTTCTGCAGCTCTCACTAAAATAAGGCTAATTTTCAACTTTGTTCAAATGTGCTGTAACTTTTGTTCTAAATGGCTTTCAAGAATCTTTCATGGCTTGCCAAGCAGAACTCAGCATGCTACAGTAGTTATATATAGTATTTGCATTGAAATATTAAGCAAATTTTATCATCAGCTTTCAGTGAAGTTTTATTGCTTCTTTCTGCAGCTCTCACTAAAATAAGGCTAATTTTCAACTTTGTTCAAATGTGCTGGAACTTTTGTTCTAATTGGCTTTCAAGAGTCTTTCATGGCTTGCCAAGCAGAACTCAGCATGCTACAGTAGTTATATATAGTATTTGCATTGAAATATTAAGCAAATTTTATCATCAGCTTTCAGTGAAGTTTTATTGCTTCTTTCTGCAGCTCTCACTAAAATAAGGCTAATTTTCAACTTTGTTCAAATGTGCTGTAACTTTTGTTCTAAATGGCTTTCAAGAGTCTTTCATGGCTTGCCAAGCAGAACTCAGCATGCTACAGTAGTTATATATAGTATTTGCATTGAAATATTAAGCAAATTTTATCATCAGCTTTCAGTGAAGTTTTATTGCTTCTTTCTGCAGCTCTCACTAAAATAAGGCTAATTTTCAACTTTGTTCAAATGTGCTGTGACTTTTGTTCTAAATGGCTTTCAAGAGTCTTTCATGGCTTGCCAAGCAGAACTCAGCATGCTACAGTAGTTATATATAGTATTTGCATTGAAATATTAAGCAAATTTTATCATCAGCTTTCAGTGAAGTTTTATTGCTTCTTTCTGCAGCTCTCACTAAAATAAGGCTAATTTTCAACTTTGTTCAAATGTACTGTAACTTTTGTTCTAAATGGCTTTCAAGAGTCTTTTATGGCTTGCCAAGCAGAACTCAGCATGCTACAGTAGTTATATATAGTATTTGCATTGAAATATTAAGCAAATTTTATCGTCAGCTTTCAGTGAAGTTTTATTGCTTCTTTCTGCAGCTCTCACTAAAATAAGGCTAATTTTCAACTTTGTTCAAATGTGCTGTAACTTTTGTTCTAAATGGCTTTCAAGAGTCTTTCATGGCTTGCCAAGCAGAACTCAGCATGCTACAGTAGTTATATATAGTATTTGCATTGAAATATTAAGCAAATTTTATCATCAGCTTTCAGTGAAGTTTTATTGCTTCTTTCTGCAGCTCTCACTAAAATAAGGCTAATTTTCAACTTTGTTCAAATGTGCTGTAACTTTTGTTCTAAATGGCTTTCAAGAGCCTTTCATATTAAGCAAATTTTATCATCAGCTTTCAGTGAAGTTTTATTGCTTCTTTCTGCAGCTCTCACTAAAATAAGGCTAATTTTCAACTTTGTTCAAATGTGCTGTAACTTTTGTTCTAAATGGCTTTCAAGAGTCTTTCATGGCTTGCCAAGCAGAACTCAGCATGCTACAGTAGTTATATATAGTATTTGCATTGAAATATTAAGCAAATTTTATCATCAGCTTTCAGTGAAGTTTTATTGCTTCTTTCTGCAGCTCTCACTAAAATAAGGCTAATTTTCAACTTTGTTCAAATGTGCTGTAAATTTTGTTCTAAATGGCTTTCAAGAGTCTTTCATGGCTTGCCAAGCAGAACTCAGCATGCTACAGTAGTTATATATAGTATTTGCATTGAAATATTAAGCAAATTTTATCATCAGCTTTCAGTGAAGTTTTATTGCTTCTTTCTGCAGCTCTCACTAAAATAAGGCTAATTTTCAACTTTGTTCAAATGTGCTGTAACTTTTGTTCTAAATGGCTTTCAACAGTCTTTCATGGCTTGCCAAGCAGAACTCAGCATGCTACAGTAGTTATATATAGTATTTGCATTGAAATATTAAGCAAATTTTATCATCAGCTTTCAGTGAAGTTTTATTGCTTCTTTCTGCAGCTCTCACTAAAATAAGGCTAATTTTCAACTTTGTTCAAATGTGCTGTAACTTTTGTTCTAAATTGCTTTCAAGAGTCTTTCATGGCTTGCCAAGCAGAACTCAGCATGCTACAGTAGTTATATATAGTATTTGCATTGAAATATTAAGCAAATTTTATCATCAGCTTTCAGTGAAGTTTTATTGCTTCTTTCTGCAGCTCTCACTAAAATAAGGCTAATTTTCAACTTTGTTCAAATGTGCTGTAACTTTTGTTCTAAATGGCTTTCAAGAGTCTTTCATGGCTTGCCAAGCAGAACTCAGCATGCTACAGTAGTTATATATAGTATTTGCATTGAAATATTAAGCAAATTTTATCATCAGCTTTCAGTGAAGTTTTATTGCTTCTTTCTGCAGCTCTCACTAAAATAAGGCTAATTTTCAACTTTGTTCAAATGTGCTGTAACTTTTGTTCTAAATGGCTTTCAAGAGCCTTTCATATTAAGCAAATTTTATCATCAGCTTTCAGTGAAGTTTTATTGCTTCTTTCTGCAGCTCTCACTAAAATAAGGCTAATTTTCAACTTTGTTCAAATGTGCTGTAACTTTTGTTCTAAATGGCTTTCAAGAGTCTTTCATGGCTTGCCAAGCAGAACTCAGCATGCTACAGTAGTTATATATAGTATTTGCATTGAAATATTAAGCAAATTTTATCATCAGCTTTCAGTGAAGTTTTATTGCTTCTTTCTGCAGCTCTCACTAAAATAAGGCTAATTTTCAACTTTGTTCAAATGTGCTGTAACTTTTGTTCTAAATGGCTTTCAAGAGTCTTTCATGGCTTGCCAAGCAGAACTCAGCATGCTACAGTAGTTATATATAGTATTTGCATTGAAATATTAAGCAAATTTTATCATCAGCTTTCAGTGAAGTTTTATTGCTTCTTTCTGCAGCTCTCACTAAAATAAGGCTAATTTTCAACTTTGTTCAAATGTGCTGTAAATTTTGTTCTAAATGGCTTTCAAGAGTCTTTCATGGCTTGCCAAGCAGAACTCAGCATGCTACAGTAGTTATATGTAGTATTTGCATTGAAATATTAAGCAAATTTTATCATCAGCTTTCAGTGAAGTTTTATTGCTTCTTTCTGCAGCTCTCACTAAAATAAGGCTAATTTTCAACTTTGTTCAAATGTGCTGTAACTTTTGTTCTAAATGGCTTTCAAGAGTCTTTCATGGCTTGCCAAGCAGAACTCAGCATGCTACAGTAGTTATATATAGTATTTGCATTGAAATATTAAGCAAATTTTATCATCAGCTTTCAGTGAAGTTTTATTGCTTCTTTCTGCAGCTCTCACTAAAATAAGGCTAATTTTCAACTTTGTTCAAATGTGCTGTAACTTTTGTTCTAAATGGCTTTCAAGAGTCTTTCATGGCTTGCCAAGCAGAACTCAGCATGCTACAGTAGTTATATATAGTATTTGCATTGAAATATTAAGCAAATTTTATCATCAGCTTTCAGTGAAGTTTTATTGCTTCTTTCTGCAGCTCTCACTAAAATAAGGCTAATTTTCAACTTTGTTCAAATGTGCTGTAACTTTTGTTCTAAATGGCTTTCAAGAGTCTTTCATGGCTTGCCAAGCAGAACTCAGCATGCTACAGTAGTTATATATAGTATTTGCATTGAAATATTAAGCAAATTTTATCATCAGCTTTCAGTGAAGTTTTATTGCTTCTTTCTGCAGCTCTCACTAAAATAAGGCTAATTTTCAACTTTGTTCAAATGTGCTGTAACTTTTGTTCTAAATGGCTTTCAAGAGCCTTTCATATTAAGCAAATTTTATCATCAGCTTTCAGTGAAGTTTTATTGCTTCTTTCTGCAGCTCTCACTAAAATAAGGCTAATTTTCAACTTTGTTCAAATGTGCTGTAACTTTTGTTCTAAGTGGCTTTCAAGAGTCTTTCATGGCTTGCCAAGCAGAACTCAGCATGCTACAGTAGTTATATATAGTATTTGCATTGAAATATTAAGCAAATTTTATCATCAGCTTTCAGTGAAGTTTTATTGCTTCTTTCTGCAGCTCTCACTAAAATAAGGCTAATTTTCAACTTTGTTCAAATGTGCTGTAACTTTTGTTCTAAATGGCTTTCAAGAGTCTTTCATGGCTTGCCAAGCAGAACTCAGCATGCTACAGTAGTTATATATAGTATTTGCATTGAAATATTAAGCAAATTTTATCATCAGCTTTCAGTGAAGTTTTATTGCTTCTTTCTGCAGCTCTCACTAAAATAAGGCTAATTTTCAACTTTGTTCAAATGTGCTGTAACTTTTGTTCTAAATGGCTTTCAAGAGTCTTTCATGGCTTGCCAAGCAGAACTCAGCATGCTACAGTAGTTATATATAGTATTTGCATTGAAATATTAAGCAAATTTTATCATCAGCTTTCAGTGAAGTTTTATTGCTTCTTTCTGCAGCTCTCACTAAAATAAGGCTAATTTTCAACTTTGTTCAAATGTGCTGTAAATTTTGTTCTAAATGGCTTTCAAGAGTCTTTCATGGCTTGCCAAGCAGAACTCAGCATGCTACAGTAGTTATATGTAGTATTTGCATTGAAATATTAAGCAAATTTTATCATCAGCTTTCAGTGAAGTTTTATTGCTTCTTTCTGCAGCTCTCACTAAAATAAGGCTAATTTTCAACTTTGTTCAAATGTGCTGTAACTTTTGTTCTAAATGGCTTTCAAGAGTCTTTCATGGCTTGCCAAGCAGAACTCAGCATGCTACAGTAGTTATATATAGTATTTGCATTGAAATATTAAGCAAATTTTATCATCAGCTTTCAGTGAAGTTTTATTGCTTCTTTCTGCAGCTCTCACTAAAATAAGGCTAATTTTCAACTTTGTTCAAATGTGCTGTAACTTTTGTTCTAAATGGCTTTCAAGAGTCTTTCATGGCTTGCCAAGCAGAACTCAGCATGCTACAGTAGTTATATATAGTATTTGCATTGAAATATTAAGCAAATTTTATCATCAGCTTTCAGTGAAGTTTTATTGCTTCTTTCTGCAGCTCTCACTAAAATAAGGCTAATTTTCAACTTTGTTCAAATGTGCTGTAACTTTTGTTCTAAATGGCTTTCAAGAGTCTTTCATGGCTTGCCAAGCAGAACTCAGCATGCTACAGTAGTTATATATAGTATTTGCATTGAAATATTAAGCAAATTTTATCATCAGCTTTCAGTGAAGTTTTATTGCTTCTTTCTGCAGCTCTCACTAAAATAAGGCTAATTTTCAACTTTGTTCAAATGTGCTGTAACTTTTGTTCTAAATGGCTTTCAAGAGCCTTTCATATTAAGCAAATTTTATCATCAGCTTTCAGTGAAGTTTTATTGCTTCTTTCTGCAGCTCTCACTAAAATAAGGCTAATTTTCAACTTTGTTCAAATGTGCTGTAACTTTTGTTCTAAGTGGCTTTCAAGAGTCTTTCATGGCTTGCCAAGCAGAACTCAGCATGCTACAGTAGTTATATATAGTATTTGCATTGAAATATTAAGCAAATTTTATCATCAGCTTTCAGTGAAGTTTTATTGCTTCTTTCTGCAGCTCTCACTAAAATAAGGCTAATTTTCAACTTTGTTCAAATGTGCTGTAACTTTTGTTCTAAATGGCTTTCAAGAGTCTTTCATGGCTTGCCAAGCAGAACTCAGCATGCTACAGTAGTTATATGTAGTATTTGCATTGAAATATTAAGCAAATTTTATCATCAGCTTTCAGTGAAGTTTTATTGCTTCTTTCTGCAGCTCTCACTAAAATAAGGCTAATTTTCAACTTTGTTCAAATGTGCTGTAACTTTTGTTCTAAATGGCTTTCAAGAGTCTTTCATGGCTTGCCAAGCAGAACTCAGCATGCTACAGTAGTTATATATAGTATTTGCATTGAAATATTAAGCAAATTTTATCATCAGCTTTCAGTGAAGTTTTATTGCTTCTTTCTGCAGCTCTCACTAAAATAAGGCTAATTTTCAACTTTGTTCAAATGTGCTGTAACTTTTGTTCTAAATTGCTTTCAAGAGTCTTTCATGGCTTGCCAAGCAGAACTCAGCATGCAACAGTAGTTATATATAGTATTTGCATTGAAATATTAAGCAAATTTTATCATCAGCTTTCAGTGAAGTTTTATTGCTTCTTTCTGCAGCTCTCACTAAAATAAGGCTAATTTTCAACTTTGTTCAAATGTGCTGTAACTTTTGTTCTAAATGGCTTTCAAGAGCCTTTCATATTAAGCAAATTTTATCATCAGCTTTCAGTGAAGTTTTATTGCTTCTTTCTGCAGCTCTCACTAAAATAAGGCTAATTTTCAACTTTGTTCAAATGTGCTGTAACTTTTGTTCTAAATGGCTTTCAAGAGTCTTTCATGGCTTGCCAAGCAGAACTCAGCATGCTACAGTAGTTATATACAGTATTTGCATTGAAATATTAAGCAAATTTTATCATCAGCTTTCAGTGAAGTTTTATTGCTTCTTTCTGCAGCTCTCACTAAAATAAGGCTAATTTTCAACTTTGTTCAAATGTGCTGTAACTTTTGTTCTAAATGGCTTTCAAGAGTCTTTCATGGCTTGCCAAGCAGAACTCAGCATGCTACAGTAGTTATATATAGTATTTGCATTGAAATATTAAGCAAATTTTATCATCAGCTTTCAGTGAAGTTTTATTGCTTCTTTCTGCAGCTCTCACTAAAATAAGGCTAATTTTCAACTTTGTTCAAATGTGCTGTAACTTTTGTTCTAAATGGCTTTCAAGAGTCTTTCATGGCTTGCCAAGCAGAACTCAGCATGCTACAGTAGTTATATATAGTATTTGCATTGAAATATTAAGCAAATTTTATCATCAGCTTTCAGTGAAGTTTTATTGCTTCTTTCTGCAGCTCTCACTAAAATAAGGCTAATTTTCAACTTTGTTCAAATGTGCTGTAACTTTTGTTCTAAATGGCTTTCAAGAGCCTTTCATATTAAGCAAATTTTATCATCAGCTTTCAGTGAAGTTTTATTGCTTCTTTCTGCAGCTCTCACTAAAATAAGGCTAATTTTCAACTTTGTTCAAATGTGCTGTAACTTTTGTTCTAAATGGCTTTCAAGAGTCTTTCATGGCTTGCCAAGCAGAACTCAGCATGCTACAGTAGTTATATATAGTATTTGCATTGAAATATTAAGCAAATTTTATCATCAGCTTTCAGTGAAGTTTTATTGCTTCTTTCTGCAGCTCTCACTAAAATAAGGCTAATTTTCAACTTTGTTCAAATGTGCTGTAACTTTTGTTCTAAATGGCTTTCAAGAGTCTTTCATGGCTTGCCAAGCAGAACTCAGCATGCTACAGTAGTTATATATAGTATTTGCATTGAAATATTAAGCAAATTTTATCATCAGCTTTCAGTGAAGTTTTATTGCTTCTTTCTGCAGCTCTCACTAAAATAAGGCTAATTTTCAACTTTGTTCAAATGTGCTGTAACTTTTGTTCTAAATTGCTTTCAAGAGTCTTTCATGGCTTGCCAAGCAGAACTCAGCATGCTACAGTAGTTATATATAGTATTTGCATTGAAATATTAAGCAAATTGTATCATCAGCTTTCAGTGAAGTTTTATTGCTTCTTTCTGCAGCTCTCACTAAAATAAGGCTAATTTTCAACTTTGTTCAAATGTGCTGTAACTTTTGTTCTAAATGGCTTTCAAGAGTCTTTCATGGCTTGCCAAGCAGAACTCAGCATGCTAGAGTAGTTATATATAGTATTTGCATTGAAATATTAAGCAAATTGTATCATCAGCTTTCAGTGAAGATTTATTGCTTCTTTCTGCAGCTCTCACTGAAATAAGGCTAATTTTCAACTTTGTTCAAATGTGCTGTAACTTTTGTTCTAAATGGCTTTCAAGAGTCTTTCATGGCTTGCCAAGCAGAACTCAGCATGCTACAGTAGTTATATATAGTATCTGCATTGAAGTATTAAGCAAATTTTATCATCAGCTTTCAGTGAAGTTTTATTGCTTCTTTCTGCAGCTCTCACTAAAATAAGGCTAATTTTCAACTTTGTTCAAATGTGCTGTAACTTTTGTTCTAAATGGCTTTCAAGAGCCTTTCATATTAAGCAAATTTTATCATCAGCTTTCAGTGAAGTTTTATTGCTTCTTTCTGCAGCTCTCACTAAAATAAGGCTAATTTTCAACTTTGTTCAAATGTGCTGGAACTTTTGTTCTAAATGGCTTTCAAGAGTCTGTCATGGCTTGCCAAGCAGAACTCAGCATGCTACAGTAGTTATATATAGTATTTGCATTGAAATATTAAGCAAATTTTATCATCAGCTTTCAGTGAAGTTTTATTGCTTCTTTATGCAGCTCTCACTAAAATAAGACTATTTTTCAACTTTGTTCAAATGTGCTGGAACTTTTGTTCTAAATGGCTTTCAAGAGTCTTTCATGGCTTGCCAAGCAGAACTCAGCATGCTACAGTAGATATATATAGTATTTGCATTGAAATATTAAGCAAATTTTATCATCAGCTTTCAGTGAAGTTTTATTGCTTCTTTCTGCAGCTCTCACTAAAATAAGGCTAATTTTCAACTTTGTTCAAATGTGCTGTAACTTTTGTTCTAAATTGCTTTCAAGAGTCTTTCATGGCTTGCCAAGCAGAACTCAGCATGCTACAGTAGTTATATATAGTATTTGCATTGAAATATTAAGCAAATTTTATCATCAGCTTTCAGTGAAGTTTTATTGCTTCTTTCTGCAGCTCTCACTAAAATAAGGCTAATTTTCAACTTTGTTCAAATGTGCTGTAACTTTTGTTCTAAATGGCTTTCAAGAGCCTTTCATATTAAGCAAATTTTATCATCAGCTTTCAGTGAAGTTTTATTGCTTCTTTCTGCAGCTCTCACTAGAATAAGGCTAATTTTCAACTTTGTTCAAATGTGCTGTAACTTTTGTTCTAAATGGCTTTCAAGAGTCTTTCATGGCTTGCCAAGCAGAACTCAGCATGCTACAGTAGTTATATATAGTATTTGCATTGAAATATTAAGCAAATTTTATCATCAGCTTTCAGTGAAGTTTTATTGCTTCTTTCTGCAGCTCTCACTAAAATAAGGCTAATTTTCAACTTTGTTCAAATGTGCTGTAACTTTTGTTCTAAATGGCTTTCAAGAGTCTTTCATGGCTTGCCAAGCAGAACTCAGCATGCTACAGTAGTTATATATAGTATTTGCATTGAAATATTAAGCAAATTTTATCATCAGCTTTCAGTGAAGTTTTATTGCTTCTTTCTGCAGCTCTCACTAAAATAAGGCTAATTTTCAACTTTGTTCAAATGTGCTGTGACTTTTGTTCTAAATTGCTTTCAAGAGTCTTTCATGGCTTGCCAAGCAGAACTCAGCATGCTACAGTAGTTATATATAGTATTTGCATTGAAATATTAAGCAAATTGTATCATCAGCTTTCAGTGAAGTTTTATTGCTTCTTTCTGCAGCTCTCACTAAAATAAGGCTAATTTTCAACTTTGTTCAAATGTGCTGTAACTTTTGTTCTAAATGGCTTTCAAGAGTCTTTCATGGCTTGCCAAGCAGAACTCAGCATGCTAGAGTAGTTATATATAGTATTTGCATTGAAATATTAAGCAAATTGTATCATCAGCTTTCAGTGAAGTTTTATTGCTTCTTTCTGCAGCTCTCACTGAAATAAGGCTAATTTTCAACTTTGTTCAAATGTGCTGTAACTTTTGTTCTAAATGGCTTTCAAGAGTCTTTCATGGCTTGCCAAGCAGAACTCAGCATGCTACAGTAGTTATATATAGTATCTGCATTGAAGTATTAAGCAAATTTTATCATCAGCTTTCAGTGAAGTTTTATTGCTTCTTTCTGCAGCTCTCACTAAAATAAGGCTAATTTTCAACTTTGTTCAAATGTGCTGTAACTTTTGTTCTAAATGGCTTTCAAGAGCCTTTCATATTAAGCAAATTTTATCATCAGCTTTCAGTGAAGTTTTATTGCTTCTTTCTGCAGCTCTCACTAAAATAAGGCTAATTTTCAACTTTGTTCAAATGTGCTGGAACTTTTGTTCTAAATTGCTTTCAAGAGTCTTTCATGGCTTGCCAAGCAGAACTCAGCATGCTACAGTAGTTATATATAGTATTTGCATTGAAATATTAAGCAAATTGTATCATCAGCTTTCAGTGAAGTTTTATTGCTTCTTTCTGCAGCTCTCACTAAAATAAGGCTAATTTTCAACTTTGTTCAAATGTGCTGTAACTTTTGTTCTAAATTGCTTTCAAGAGTCTTTCATGGCTTGCCAAGCAGAACTCAGCATGCTACAGTAGTTATATATAGTATTTGCATTGAAATATTAAGCAAATTTTATCATCAGCTTTCAGTGAAGTTTTATTGCTTCTTTCTGCAGCTCTCACTAAAATAAGGCTAATTTTCAACTTTGTTCAAATGTGCTGTAACTTTTGTTCTAAATGGCTTTCAAGAGCCTTTCATATTAAGCAAATTTTATCATCAGCTTTCAGTGAAGTTTTATTGCTTCTTTCTGCAGCTCTCACTAGAATAAGGCTAATTTTCAACTTTGTTCAAATGTGCTGTAACTTTTGTTCTAAATGGCTTTCAAGAGTCTTTCATGGCTTGCCAAGCAGAACTCAGCATGCTACAGTAGTTATATATAGTATTTGCATTGAAATATTAAGCAAATTTTATCATCAGCTTTCAGTGAAGTTTTATTGCTTCTTTCTGCAGCTCTCACTAAAATAAGGCTAATTTTCAACTTTGTTCAAATGTGCTGTAACTTTTGTTCTAAATGGCTTTCAAGAGTCTTTCATGGCTTGCCAAGCAGAACTCAGCATGCTACAGTAGTTATATATAGTATTTGCATTGAAATATTAAGCAAATTTTATCATCAGCTTTCAGTGAAGTTTTATTGCTTCTTTCTGCAGCTCTCACTAAAATAAGGCTAATTTTCAACTTTGTTCAAATGTGCTGTGACTTTTGTTCTAAATTGCTTTCAAGAGTCTTTCATGGCTTGCCAAGCAGAACTCAGCATGCTACAGTAGTTATATATAGTATTTGCATTGAAATATTAAGCAAATTGTATCATCAGCTTTCAGTGAAGTTTTATTGCTTCTTTCTGCAGCTCTCACTAAAATAAGGCTAATTTTCAACTTTGTTCAAATGTGCTGTAACTTTTGTTCTAAATGGCTTTCAAGAGTCTTTCATGGCTTGCCAAGCAGAACTCAGCATGCTAGAGTAGTTATATATAGTATTTGCATTGAAATATTAAGCAAATTGTATCATCAGCTTTCAGTGAAGTTTTATTGCTTCTTTCTGCAGCTCTCACTGAAATAAGGCTAATTTTCAACTTTGTTCAAATGTGCTGTAACTTTTGTTCTAAATGGCTTTCAAGAGTCTTTCATGGCTTGCCAAGCAGAACTCAGCATGCTACAGTAGTTATATATAGTATCTGCATTGAAGTATTAAGCAAATTTTATCATCAGCTTTCAGTGAAGTTTTATTGCTTCTTTCTGCAGCTCTCACTAAAATAAGGCTAATTTTCAACTTTGTTCAAATGTGCTGTAACTTTTGTTCTAAATGGCTTTCAAGAGCCTTTCATATTAAGCAAATTTTATCATCAGCTTTCAGTGAAGTTTTATTGCTTCTTTCTGCAGCTCTCACTAAAATAAGGCTAATTTTCAACTTTGTTCAAATGTGCTGGAACTTTTGTTCTAAATTGCTTTCAAGAGTCTTTCATGGCTTGCCAAGCAGAACTCAGCATGCTACAGTAGTTATATATAGTATTTGCATTGAAATATTAAGCAAATTGTATCATCAGCTTTCAGTGAAGTTTTATTGCTTCTTTCTGCAGCTCTCACTAAAATAAGGCTAATTTTCAACTGTGTTCAAATGTGCTGGAACTTTTGTTCTAAATGGCTTTCAAGAGTCTTTCATGGCTTGCCAAGCAGAACTCAGCATGATACAGTAGTTATATATAGTATTTGCCTTGAAATATTAAGCAAATTTTATCATCAGCTTTCAGTGAAGTTTTATTGCTTCTTTCTGCAGCTCTCACTAAAATAAGGCTAATTTTCAACTTTATTCAAATGTGCTGTAACTTTTGTTCTAAATGGCTTTCAAGAGTCTTTCATGGCTTGCCAAGCAGAACTCAGCATGCTACAGTAGTTATATATAGTATTTGCATTGAAATATTAAGCAAATTGTATCATCAGCTTTCAGTGAAGTTTTATTGCTTCTTTCTGCAGCTCTCACTAAAATAAGGCTAATTTTCAACTGTGTTCAAATGTGCTGGAACTTTTGTTCTAAATGGCTTTCAAGAGTCTTTCATGGCTTGCCAAGCAGAACTCAGCATGATACAGTAGTTATATATAGTATTTGCCTTGAAATATTAAGCAAATTTTATCATCAGCTTTCAGTGAAGTTTTATTGCTTCTTTCTGCAGCTCTCACTAAAATAAGGCTAATTTTCAACTTTATTCAAATGTGCTGTAACTTTTGTTCTAAATGGCTTTCAAGAGTCTTTCATGGCTTGCCAAGCAGAACTCAGCATGCTACAGTAGTTATATATAGTATTTGCATTGAAATATTAAGCAAATTTTATCATCAGCTTTCAGTGAAGTTTTATTGCTTCTTTCTGCAGCTCTCACTAAAATAAGGCTAATTTTCAACTTTGTTCAAATGTGCTGTAAATTTTGTTCTAAATGGCTTTCAAGAGTCTTTCATGGCTTGCCAAGCAGAACTCAGCATGCTACAGTAGTTATATATAGTATTTGCATTGAAATGTTAAGCAAATTTTATCATCAGCTTTCAGTGAAGTTTTATTGCTTCTTTCTGCAGCTCTCACTAAAATAAGGCTAATTTTCAACTTTGTTCAAATGTGCTGTAACTTTTGTTCTAAACGGCTTTCAAGAGTCTTTCATGGCTTGCCAAGCAGAACTCAGCATGCTACAGTAGTTATATATAGTATTTGCATTGAAATATTAAGCAAATTTTATCATCAGCTTTCAGTGAAGTTTTATTGCTTCTTTCTGCAGCTCTCACTAAAATAAGGCTAATTTTCAACTTTGTTCAAATGTGCTGTAACTTTTGTTCTAAATGGCTTTCAAGAGTCTTTCATGGCTTGCCAAGCAGAACTCAGCATGCTACAGTAGTTATATATAGTATTTGCATTGAAATATTAAGCAAATTTTATCATCAGCTTTCAGTGAAGTTTTATTGCTTCTTTCTGCAGCTCTCACTAAAATAAGGCTAATTTTCAACTTTGTTCAAATGTGCTGTAACTTTTGTTCTAAATGGCTTTCAAGAGTCTTTCATGGCTTGCCAAGCAGAACTCAGCATGCTACAGTAGTTATATATAGTATTTGCATTGAAATATTAAGCAAATTTTATCATCAGCTTTCAGTGAAGTTTTATTGCTTCTTTCTGCAGCTCTCACTAAAATAAGGCTAATTTTCAACTTTGTTCAAATGTGCTGGAACTTTTGTTCTAAATGGCTTTCAAGAGTCTTTCATGGCTTGCCAAGTAGAACTCAGCATGCTACAGTAGTTATATATAGTATTTGCATTGAAGTATTAAGCAAATTTTATCATCAGCTTTCAGTGAAGTTTTATTGCTTCTTTCTGCAGCTCTCACTAAAATAAGGCTAATTTTCAACTTTGTTCAAATGTGCTGTAACTTTTGTTCTAAATGGCTTTCAAGAGCCTTTCATATTAAGCACATTTTATCATCAGCTTTCAGTGAAGTTTTATTGCTTCTTTCTGCAGCTCTCACTAAAATAAGGCTAATTTTCAACTTTGTTCAAATGTGCTGGAACTTTTGTTCTAAATGGCTTTCAAGAGTCTTTCATGGCTTGCCAAGCAGAACTCAGCATGCTACAGTAGTTATATATAGTATTTGCATTGAAATATTAAGCAAATTGTATCATCAGCTTTCAGTGAAGTTTTATTGTTTCTTTCTGCAGCTCTCACTAAAATAAGGCTAATTTTCAACTTTGTTCAAATGTGCTGGAACTTTTGTTCTAAATGGCTTTCAAGAGTCTTTCATGGCTTGCCAAGCAGAACTCAGCATGCTACAGTAGTTATATATAGTATTTGCATTGAAATATTAAGCAAATTTTATCATCAGCTTTCAGTGAAGTTTTATTGCTTCTTTCTGCAGCTCTCACTAAAATAAGGCTAATTTTCAACTTTGTTCAAATGTGCTGTAACTTTTGTTCTAAATGGCTTTCAAGAGCCTTTCATATTAAGCACATTTTATCATCAGCTTTCAGTGAAGTTTTATTGCTTCTTTCTGCAGCTCTCACTAAAATAAGGCTAATTTTCAACTTTGTTCAAATGTGCTGTAACTTTTGTTCTAAATGGCTTTCAAGAGTCTTTCATGGCTTGCCAAGCAGAACTCAGCATGCTACAGTAGTTATATATAGTATTTGCATTGAAATATTAAGCAAATTTTATCATCAGCTTTCAGTGAAGTTTTATTGCTTCTTTCTGCAGCTCTCACTAAAATAAGGCTAATTTTCAACTTTGTTCAAATGTGCTGGAACTTTTGTTCTAAATGGCTTTCAAGAGTCTTTCATGGCTTGCCAAGTAGAACTCAGCATGCTACAGTAGTTATATATAGTATTTGCATTGAAGTATTAAGCAAATTTTATCATCAGCTTTCAGTGAAGTTTTATTGCTTCTTTCTGCAGCTCTCACTAAAATAAGGCTAATTTTCAACTTTGTTCAAATGTGCTGTAACTTTTGTTCTAAATGGCTTTCAAGAGCCTTTCATATTAAGCACATTTTATCATCAGCTTTCAGTGAAGTTTTATTGCTTCTTTCTGCAGCTCTCACTAAAATAAGGCTAATTTTCAACTTTGTTCAAATGTGCTGGAACTTTTGTTCTAAATGGCTTTCAAGAGTCTTTCATGGCTTGCCAAGCAGAACTCAGCATGCTACAGTAGTTATATATAGTATTTGCATTGAAATATTAAGCAAATTTTATCATCAGCTTTCAGTGAAGTTTTATTGCTTCTTTATGCAGCTCTCACTGAAATAAGACTAATTTTCAACTTTGTTCAAATGTGCTGGAACTTTTGTTCTAAATGGCTTTCAAGAGTCTTTCATGGCTTGCCAAGCAGAACTCAGCATGCTACAGTAGATATATATAGTATTTGCATTGAAATATTCAGCAAATTTTATCATCAGCTTTCAGTGAAGTTTTATTGCTTCTTTCTGCAGCTCTGACTAAAATAAGGCTAATTTTCAACTTTGTTCAAATGTGCTGTAACTTTTGTTCTAAATTGCTTTCAAGAGTCTTTCATGGCTTGCCAAGCAGAACTCAGCATGCTACAGTAGTTATATATAGTATTTGCATTGAAATATTAAGCAAATTGTATCATCAGCTTTCAGTGAAGTTTTATTGCTTCTTTCTGCAGCTCTCACTAAAATAAGGCTAATTTTCAACTTTGTTCAAATGTGCTGGAACTTTTGTTCTAAATGGCTTTCAAGAGTCTTTCATGGCTTGCCAAGCAGAACTCAGCATGCTACAGTAGTTATATATAGTATTTGCATTGAAATATTAAGCAAATTTTATCATCAGCTTTCAGTGAAGTTTTATTGCTTCTTTATGCAGCTCTCACTAAAATAAGACTAATTTTCAACTTTGTTCAAATGTGCTGTAACTTTTGTTCTAAATTGCTTTCAAGAGTCTTTCATGGCTTGCCAAGCAGAACTCAGCATGCTACAGTAGTTATATATAGTATTTGCATTGAAATATTAAGCAAATTGTATCATCAGCTTTCAGTGAAGTTTTATTGTTTCTTTCTGCAGCTCTCACTAAAATAAGGCTAATTTTCAACTTTGTTCAAATGTGCTGGAACTTTTGTTCTAAATGGCTTTCAAGAGTCTTTCATGGCTTGCCAAGCAGAACTCAGCATGCTACAGTAGTTATATATAGTATTTGCATTGAAATATTAAGCAAATTTTATCATCAGCTTTCAGTGAAGTTTTATTGCTTCTTTCTGCAGCTCTCACTAAAATAAGGCTAATTTTCAACTTTGTTCAAATGTGCTGTAAATTTTGTTCTAAATGGCTTTCAAGAGTCTTTCATGGCTTGCCAAGCAGAACTCAGCATGCTACAGTAGTTATATATAGTATTTGCATTGAAATACTAAGCAAATTTTATCATCAGCTTTCAGTGAAGTTTTATTGCTTCTTTCTGCAGCTCTCACTAAAATAAGGCTAATTTTCAACTTTGTTCAAATGTGCTGTAACTTTTGTTCTAAATGGCTTTCAAGAGTCTTTCATGGCTTGCCAAGCAGAACTCAGCATGCTACAGTAGTTATATATAGTATTTGCATTGAAATATTAAGCAAATTTTATCATCAGCTTTCAGTGAAGTTTTATTGCTTCTTTATGCAGCTCTCACTAAAATAAGACTAATTTTCAACTTTGTTCAAATGTGCTGTAACTTTTGTTCTAAATTGCTTTCAAGAGTCTTTCATGGCTTGCCAAGCAGAACTCAGCATGCTACAGTAGTTATATATAGTATTTGCATTGAAATATTAAGCAAATTGTATCATCAGCTTTCAGTGAAGTTTTATTGTTTCTTTCTGCAGCTCTCACTAAAATAAGGCTAATTTTCAACATTGTTCAAATGTGCTGGAACTTTTGTTCTAAATGGCTTTCAAGAGTCTTTCATGGCTTGCCAAGCAGAACTCAGCATGCTACAGTAGATATATATAGTATTTGCATTGAAATATTAAGCAAATTTTATCATCAGCTTTCAGTGAAGTTTTATTGCTTCTTTCTGCAGCTCTCACTGCTGAGGCTAATTTTCAACTTTGTTCAAATGTGCTGTAACTTTTGTTCTAAATGGCTTTCAAGAGTCTTTCATGGCTTGCCAAGCAGAACTCAGCATGCTACAGTAGTTATATATAGTATTTGCATTGAAATATTAAGCAAATTTTATCATCAGCTTTCAGTGAAGTTTTATTGCTTCTTTCTGCAGCTCTCACTAAAATAAGGCTAATTTTCAACTTTGTTCAAATGTGCTGTAACTTTTGTTCTAAATGGCTTTCAAGAGTCTTTCATGGCTTGCCAAGCAGAACTCAGCATGCTACAGTAGTTATATATAGTATTTGCATTGAAATATTAAGCAAATTGTATCATCAGCTTTCAGTGAAGTTTTATTGCTTCTTTCTGCAGCTCTCACTAAAATAAGGCTAATTTTCAACTTTGTTCAAATGTGCTGGAACTTTTGTTCTAAATGGCTTTCAAGAGTCTTTCATGGCTTGCCAAGCAGAACTCAGCATGATACAGTAGTTATATATAGTATTTGCCTTGAAATATTAAGCAAATTTTATCATCAGCTTTCAGTGAAGTTTTATTGCTTCTTTATGCAGCTCTCACTAAAATAAGACTAATTTTCAACTTTGTTCAAATGTGCTGTAACTTTTGTTCTAAATTGCTTTCAAGAGTCTTTCATGGCTTGCCAAGCAGAACTCAGCATGCTACAGTAGTTATATATAGTATTTGCATTGAAATATTAAGCAAATTGTATCATCAGCTTTCAGTGAAGTTTTATTGTTTCTTTCTGCAGCTCTCACTAAAATAAGGCTAATTTTCAACTTTGTTCAAATGTGCTGGAACTTTTGTTCTAAATGGCTTTCAAGAGTCTTTCATGGCTTGCCAAGCAGAACTCAGCATGCTACAGTAGTTATATATAGTATTTGCATTGAAATATTAAGCAAATTTTATCATCAGCTTTCAGTGAAGTTTTATTGCTTCTTTCTGCAGCTCTCACTAAAATAAGGCTAATTTTCAACTTTGTTCAAATGTGCTGTAAATTTTGTTCTAAATGGCTTTCAAGAGTCTTTCATGGCTTGCCAAGCAGAACTCAGCATGCTACAGTAGTTATATATAGTATTTGCATTGAAATACTAAGCAAATTTTATCATCAGCTTTCAGTGAAGTTTTATTGCTTCTTTCTGCAGCTCTCACTAAAATAAGGCTAATTTTCAACTTTGTTCAAATGTGCTGTAACTTTTGTTCTAAATGGCTTTCAAGAGTCTTTCATGGCTTGCCAAGCAGAACTCAGCATGCTACAGTAGTTATATATAGTATTTGCATTGAAATATTAAGCAAATTTTATCATCAGCTTTCAGTGAAGTTTTATTGCTTCTTTATGCAGCTCTCACTAAAATAAGACTAATTTTCAACTTTGTTCAAATGTGCTGTAACTTTTGTTCTAAATTGCTTTCAAGAGTCTTTCATGGCTTGCCAAGCAGAACTCAGCATGCTACAGTAGTTATATATAGTATTTGCATTGAAATATTAAGCAAATTGTATCATCAGCTTTCAGTGAAGTTTTATTGTTTCTTTCTGCAGCTCTCACTAAAATAAGGCTAATTTTCAACATTGTTCAAATGTGCTGGAACTTTTGTTCTAAATGGCTTTCAAGAGTCTTTCATGGCTTGCCAAGCAGAACTCAGCATGCTACAGTAGATATATATAGTATTTGCATTGAAATATTAAGCAAATTTTATCATCAGCTTTCAGTGAAGTTTTATTGCTTCTTTCTGCAGCTCTCACTGCTGAGGCTAATTTTCAACTTTGTTCAAATGTGCTGTAACTTTTGTTCTAAATGGCTTTCAAGAGTCTTTCATGGCTTGCCAAGCAGAACTCAGCATGCTACAGTAGTTATATATAGTATTTGCATTGAAATATTAAGCAAATTTTATCATCAGCTTTCAGTGAAGTTTTATTGCTTCTTTCTGCAGCTCTCACTAAAATAAGGCTAATTTTCAACTTTGTTCAAATGTGCTGTAACTTTTGTTCTAAATGGCTTTCAAGAGTCTTTCATGGCTTGCCAAGCAGAACTCAGCATGCTACAGTAGTTATATATAGTATTTGCATTGAAATATTAAGCAAATTTTATCATCAGCTTTCAGTGAAGTTTTATTGCTTCTTTCTGCAGCTCTCACTAAAATAAGGCTAATTTTCAACTTTGTTCAAATGTGCTGTAACTTTTGTTCTAAATTGCTTTCAAGAGTCTTTCATGGCTTGCCAAGCAGAACTCAGCATGCTACAGTAGTTATATATAGTATTTGCATTGAAATATTAAGCAAATTGTATCATCAGCTTTCAGTGAAGTTTTATTGCTTCTTTCTGCAGCTCTCACTAAAATAAGGCTAATTTTCAACTTTGTTCAAATGTGCTGGAACTTTTGTTCTAAATGGCTTTCAAGAGTCTTTCATGGCTTGCCAAGCAGAACTCAGCATGATACAGTAGTTATATATAGTATTTGCCTTGAAATATTAAGCAAATTTTATCATCAGCTTTCAGTGAAGTTTTATTGCTTCTTTCTGCAGCTCTCACTAAAATAAGGCTAATTTTCAACTTTGTTCAAATGTGCTGTAACTTTTGTTCTAAATGGCTTTCAAGAGTCTTTCATGGCTTGCCAAGCAGAACTCAGCATGCTACAGTAGTTATATATAGTATTTGCATTGAAGTATTAAGCAAATTTTATCATCAGCTTTCAGTGAAGTTTTATTGCTTCTTTCTGCAGCTCTCACTAAAATAAGGCTAATTTTCAACTTTGTTCAAATGTGCTGTAACTTTTGTTCTAAATGGCTTTCAAGAGCCTTTCATATTAAGCAAATTTTATCATCAGCTTTCAGTGAAGTTTTATTGCTTCTTTCTGCAGCTCTCACTAAAATAAGGCTAATTTTCAACTTTGTTCAAATGTGCTGTAAATTTTGTTCTAAATGGCTTTCAAGAGTCTTTCATGGCTTGCCAAGCAGAACTCAGCATGCTACAGTAGTTATATATAGTATTTGCATTGAAATACTAAGCAAATTTTATCATCAGCTTTCAGTGAAGTTTTATTGCTTCTTTCTGCAGCTCTCACTAAAATAAGGCTAATTTTCAACTTTGTTCAAATGTGCTGTAACTTTTGTTCTAAATGGCTTTCAAGAGTCTTTCATGGCTTGCCAAGCAGAACTCAGCATGCTACAGTAGTTATATATAGTATTTGCATTGAAATATTAAGCAAATTTTATCATCAGCTTTCAGTGAAGTTTTATTGCTTCTTTATGCAGCTCTCACTAAAATAAGGCTAATTTTCAACTTTGTTCAAATGTGCTGTAACTTTTGTTCTAAATTGCTTTCAAGAGTCTTTCATGGCTTGCCAAGCAGAACTCAGCATGCTACAGTAGTTATATATAGTATTTGCATTGAAATATTAAGCAAATTGTATCATCAGCTTTCAGTGAAGTTTTATTGCTTCTTTCTGCAGCTCTCACTAAAATAAGGCTAATTTTCAACTTTGTTCAAATGTGCTGTAACTTTTGTTCTAAATGGCTTTCAAGAGTCTTTCATGGCTTGCCAAGCAGAACTCAGCATGCTACAGTAGTTATATATAGTATTTGCATTGAAATATTAAGCAAATTTTATCATCAGCTTTCAGTGAAGTTTTATTGCTTCTTTCTGCAGCTCTCACTAAAATAAGGCTAATTTTCAACTTTGTTCAAATGTGCTGTAACTTTTGTTCTAAATTGCTTTCAAGAGTCTTTCATGGCTTGCCAAGCAGAACTCAGCATGCTACAGTAGTTATATATAGTATTTGCATTGAAATATTAAGCAAATTGTATCATCAGCTTTCAGTGAAGTTTTATTGCTTCTTTCTGCAGCTCTCACTAAAATAAGGCTAATTTTCAACTTTGTTCAAATGTGCTGGAACTTTTGTTCTAAATGGCTTTCAAGAGTCTTTCATGGCTTGCCAAGCAGAACTCAGCATGATACAGTAGTTATATATAGTATTTGCCTTGAAATATTAAGCAAATTTTATCATCAGCTTTCAGTGAAGTTTTATTGCTTCTTTCTGCAGCTCTCACTAAAATAAGGCTAATTTTCAACTTTGTTCAAATGTGCTGTAACTTTTGTTCTAAATGGCTTTCAAGAGTCTTTCATGGCTTGCCAAGCAGAACTCAGCATGCTACAGTAGTTATATATAGTATTTGCATTGAAGTATTAAGCAAATTTTATCATCAGCTTTCAGTGAAGTTTTATTGCTTCTTTCTGCAGCTCTCACTAAAATAAGGCTAATTTTCAACTTTGTTCAAATGTGCTGTAACTTTTGTTCTAAATGGCTTTCAAGAGCCTTTCATATTAAGCAAATTTTATCATCAGCTTTCAGTGAAGTTTTATTGCTTCTTTCTGCAGCTCTCACTAAAATAAGGCTAATTTTCAACTTTGTTCAAATGTGCTGTAAATTTTGTTCTAAATGGCTTTCAAGAGTCTTTCATGGCTTGCCAAGCAGAACTCAGCATGCTACAGTAGTTATATATAGTATTTGCATTGAAATACTAAGCAAATTTTATCATCAGCTTTCAGTGAAGTTTTATTGCTTCTTTCTGCAGCTCTCACTAAAATAAGGCTAATTTTCAACTTTGTTCAAATGTGCTGTAACTTTTGTTCTAAATGGCTTTCAAGAGTCTTTCATGGCTTGCCAAGCAGAACTCAGCATGCTACAGTAGTTATATATAGTATTTGCATTGAAATATTAAGCAAATTTTATCATCAGCTTTCAGTGAAGTTTTATTGCTTCTTTATGCAGCTCTCACTAAAATAAGGCTAATTTTCAACTTTGTTCAAATGTGCTGTAACTTTTGTTCTAAATTGCTTTCAAGAGTCTTTCATGGCTTGCCAAGCAGAACTCAGCATGCTACAGTAGTTATATATAGTATTTGCATTGAAATATTAAGCAAATTGTATCATCAGCTTTCAGTGAAGTTTTATTGCTTCTTTCTGCAGCTCTCACTAAAATAAGGCTAATTTTCAACTTTGTTCAAATGTGCTGGAACTTTTGTTCTAAATGGCTTTCAAGAGTCTTTCATGGCTTGCCAAGCAGAACTCAGCATGATACAGTAGTTATATATAGTATTTGCATTGAAATATTAAGCAAATTTTATCATCAGCTTTCAGTGAAGTTTTATTGCTTCTTTCTGCAGCTCTCACTGCTGAGGCTAATTTTCAACTTTGTTCAAATGTGCTGTAACTTTTGTTCTAAATGGCTTTCAAGAGTCTTTCATGGCTTGCCAAGCAGAACTCAGCATGATACAGTAGTTATATATAGTATTTGCCTTGAAATATTAAGCACATTTTATCATCAGCTTTCAGTGAAGTTTTATTGCTTCTTTCTGCAGCTCTCACTAAAATAAGGCTAATTTTCAACTTTGTTCAAATGTGCTGTAACTTTTGTTCTAAATGGCTTTCAAGAGTCTTTCATGGCTTGCCAAGCAGAACTCAGCATGCTACAGTAGTTATATATAGTATTTGCATTGAAGTATTAAGCAAATTTTATCATCAGCTTTCAGTGAAGTTTTATTGCTTCTTTCTGCAGCTCTCACTAAAATAAGGCTAATTTTCAACTTTGTTCAAATGTGCTGTAACTTTTGTTCTAAATGGCTTTCAAGAGCCTTTCATATTAAGCAAATTTTATCATCAGCTTTCAGTGAAGTTTTATTGCTTCTTTCTGCAGCTCTCACTAAAATAAGGCTAATTTTCAACTTTGTTCAAATGTGCTGTAACTTTTGTTCTAAATGGCTTTCAAGAGTCTTTCATGGCTTGCCAAGCAGAACTCAGCATGCTACAGTAGTTATATACAGTCATATGAAAAAGTTTGGGAACCCCTCTCAGCCGGCATTATAATTGACTCTGCTTTCACAAAAAAAATATAAAAGTGGTATGTCTTTCATTTACCAGGAACAGCTAAGTACTGGGATGTTTTCCAAACAAAGATTTTTTGAAAAGCAGCATTTAGTTTTATGAAATTAAATAAAATGTGAAAAACTGGCTGTGCAAAAATATGGGAACCCTTGTGGTCTTGCTGATTTTAATGCATGTAACAGCATGTAAAACTGAGGACTTTAAACACTAAATTGGTTGGATTATGTTGTTAAGCCTTGAACCTCATATAAAGGTCTGTTTAATCATGATAAAAGGTATTTTAGGTGCCTAAATGCAAGTTCCACTTCTCTTTGACTCTCTGCAGAAGTGAGACAGAATGCGATCATCAAAACAGCTCCCGAAAGATCTTAAAAACAAAGATTTTTCATTGTCATGGTTAGCGGAAGGCTACAAGAAGCTTTCCCAAAGGTTTTAATTGTCAATTTCTACTGTAAGGAACGTTGTCAGGGAATGGAAGGACACAGGCACAGTTGCAGTTAAACCCAGGTCTAGCAGACCAAGAAAAGTACAAGAGCGGCATATGCGGCGGATTGTGAGAATGGTTGCACACAACCCAAAGATCACCTCCAAAGACCTGCAAGAACATCTGGCTGCAGATTGTGTACATCGTTCAATCATTCAGCGCAATTTGCACCAAAACATCTGCTTTTTATGAAGACCAAATAACTTAATTTTTGACTCATCAGTCCAAAGCATTTTCTTCCAATATGAAGCTGGCTTGTCTAAATGAGCTTTTGCATACTCCATGCAACTGTATCTGTGGCGTGGGCGCAGAAAGGGCTTCCTTCTCATCACCCAGCCATACAGATGTTTTGGTGCAAATTGCACTGAATTGCAGAACCACTGGGATACACCAGACATCTCCTCTTGAGAGAGTTTTAGCTGCCAACTGAGTCGTTTTTGCAGACACCAATACCACGGTGTCGTCTGCATACATTTGGCATCTGTCTTTTTTACAACTGTCCGGTAAATCATTAATATATAAGCTAAAAAGTAAAGGGCCTAAAATAGAACCTTGTGGAATCAGTATCAATAAACTGTATGCTTTTAACAAATATTCCTGTACACATTTAATAATATATTGCCCTTTTGTATGCCTTTTCGCAACCCTCTGTAACACTGCCTAGTTGGTGTGAAGTGCCTACTTTGAATAGAGACAATGCAGGGTGGGGGAGGGGGTTGAAGGGCTGTTGCCAAGGGCATGGTTTGGCAGGTATGTACAGGAATGTGGGGCCAGGAGGGTGAGAGGTTTTTTATTGTCCCAGACTACATCAATTCAGGACTGACTTTTTATGATTTTGACAAAGGTTCTTGGAGACTAAATAAAGATGGAACCCTTCATTGATATATTTTTGACACCATCAGAACAACACCACATTTACTCTTTGCAAACAGAAATACTAACTTTCACTTCCCCTCTAGCAAGACGTCATATTTTACTTATGTAGAAATCTTCTACAGTAAAACCGAATTATTTTTTTATAAAATATACACATTTTCCGGTTTCACTGTAAAACGGAGGGAAGGAAACGCGCACTCGGCTAAGTTTGCTACAGTTTTCAAGATAGTTTTTCAACATGCCTGCTGCTAGGCCCACATGCTGCGCGCTATCAACAATATAGCCTAGCCTTCAAACCAGAGTCTGAAACTAAATATTCTGGGCAAGAAGAGGACACTCTGGACGGGAGGGACGTATGCGGACCGGTGTGTCAGGGCAACTGGTGATCAGGGTAGCTGGTGGCATTTGCAGATGTTTCGTAGGCGTGTCTATTTAGGACCCCTTGTCTAAAAACCCGGAAATAAACCTATTCAAAACATCGTCTCTCTGGTCTCTCTTTGCATTCATTTATCGGTTTATTTTAAAACATGATGCTATAAACCGTTTGCAGGATCATTACCTTTGGTCACAAAGTACATAAACAATGTGTTGTCTTCTGCGTGGGGGGAAAGAAAACTAATTCGAGGCGGATTCGAACCAGTGATCTCATCTACTCATTCATAATAAACTACATGGGCCGAATTTTACACGGTGCGCCACTAAGTCGGACTAAGTTGCACGGTGCTAGTATTGCCATATTTACATAGGCAAATAATGAAGTATAAAAGTACAATTGTCAAATATGAGCAAATTGCAGAATAGTGTAGTACAAATAAAAGGTCCAAAATGTAGGCTACAAGGTGTTACTTTGACTAATCCTTGTCTGTTTGCATCTGTATATTTCTCCCCATCTTTGACGGACATTATCTCAAAATTAGGCCTAGTTATTTTCTTTTTCGATAACATTCACTTGTACACCTCAAATTCTTAGCACTATTCTGGAGTTTATTAGGTCTACAGAATAATTCTTTATGTTGTTAGTTGTATGATTTATGATACATTTATTCTGGAAATAGGCTACATGTAGCCTAGAAAATGCATGTATATATATGCCTATAGCAAAGTTGAATATCCATTCAAACATTTCTGTAAAAATTGCAATACATAAACTCTATTTTTTTCATCTAAGTAATCAACTGGCAACGTTTTATGATGATCTATTATTTACCCTTTTCACATACAGTGTCTCAAATCAAAGTTCAAATATGCAATACAAGCTCTGTAGAGACGAGCATCACAAAAGAAAAGACAACAACAATGATCATTAAAACAAGATTTTATTGAACACAAGCAGTGCAGAAATAGTGTCAGTAAAAGAACAGTAGGCTACTCCCAGTGTGGTAGAACTTCCACAGACTGCACGCAGAAACTCAAGCACTCTAGATCCACTCCACAGTGTCCAGCAAAACGTCTGAATTAAACTCAAATATTAGACTTATGTCTTATGCTTTCACCTCTCTCTGCACCGCCACCTGGCTCACCTACAGTATCTCCTGCACATCATTTCCTACTAGCACCACTGTTTACGCTCACCTGTTCACTCACACAGACTAATAAATAGGCCTACAACAAAGCAACATTAAAAAATATATACACGATCCACACTGTAATACAAATAAACACACCTCAGAAATAGGCCAACACACCTCACATCTGTCAGTAACAGAAATAATCATAATCACGCTATCGAATATGCTACTTACATGCATAGTGTCACCATATCTCACTTCAACTATCCCTCACTATCGCTGTCCAAAACCTTTAAACCCTGTAATAAAAACCCACAGATGTGTAAAATAGCAACATTTTTGGAAAGACTGCACGCCCCTGATGGTTTGTTTTCTACAATTAGTCTCCCAATGCCAGACCAAACTAGGTCTACATCAACACTTACTATCATTCAATCGGCCTACTGGAATTTGAACATGTACAATCTAGAATGGTTCTAAGCAATGACTGTAAGGTTCCGAGTAGTGAAAAACACATAGGCCTATTCATGATAGGAAAACACTGTGGTAGGCTAGTTGCCCAAGTGTAATCACAAGTTAAACTACTATCACATAGCCACAGATAACAGCCAACTCCACGCTTAGTTAAAGAGGACCTATTATGCTACTTTTCTGGTCTTAATTTCTTGTTTTACACTGCTATAGAGCAACCTGACACGAATCACATCACAAAAAACTATGTAGATTTTCGGGAAGCTCTTTCTCTTATTTTGGCGATCCAGCACATCCTGTCAACACTTGAGTGTGTGTGCTTCGGCTCCCTCCGCCTGTGCTTCGGCCATCTCCGCTCCCCTCCCCCCCCTCCTGCAAACCCCACTCCGTTGTGATTGGTTACCTTCCTTCCGGAACACTTTCAGTGGCGGGAAGCGCGAGCATGGACCTATAAGGGCGCGAGGCAGACGCGAGGCAGACGCGAACAGGGAAGTGACAGCATTACCTGCATTACATGGAAACATCCGCGTGGAGACGTCACAAAGTTTTATGCGACGGCACAAATTATGAAAGGGTAGACCGCTTTGAACACGTGACTTCTCGACTGGCTAGAATAGTGTTTAGTGCTCTGCACAGACACCCCAGACGGTCAGCAGGGAATATGTCGAAATGCATGTAAGTCATTATTTGATAATTTAGTATGGTTAAGCATGACTATGAATCATCATAACAACGTTTATAGGTCATAAAAGTCAAAAAGCATCATAGGTCCTCTTTAAGCGTGGAGTTGGAAATACACAGAATCACAGAAATAGCTTACCCCAAACTGTACATTTCACCAAAAAGCTGAATGGAAGAATAATCCCCGACCCTTCTCAAGTAGTACCCTTCTCAAGTAGTTCCGTATAATAGCGATATATGTCCAATTTAAAACTGACGAGAACATCTTGTATTCAACGTTTGCGTTATTTTCACAAGGCATCGACACAGTCACCTACACGCTCCTAGCTGTCACCAGATAACCCAACAAATAAACCAGGAAGATTTCGTCTATGTCGCATTCATTTGTCGGTTTATTTTTAAAACACCATGATAAGCTTATTTCAGTCACATAACCAAAGTAGACAACATGAACAATATGTAGGCTATTCAGTACGAAATTATAATTACGAACACGATCGGTGGTAGGTTGTTTGCCGATGTGCTGTCACAAATTAATCTGATCGCCACAACCTGCCCCAAAGCCAACAACTGACTCCAAACTTCGTGCTGTTACGCACATGTGTGACACAAATCTTACCTCACACTGTTCCACTAACAAGCTGTAGGCTATGAAAGTCTAAATATTAAGTAGATCGGATATGTAGGCATAATCATTTCACGTTTGCGGGCATCGAGTCTGCTGTCACCAGTTGCCCTGATCTGGATGATTACATTTGCCCCCAACCAAAAAAGAAAAATAATTAGTATCTGTCAGATGCGAACCAGCAACCTCATATCTATCTCGACTACTCTGTGTCAGAATTTTATCAGTACGCCACTAGTTTGGTGAACAACGTCTGTGCTAGTTTGTTATTATCACCATTTAAAAAAATAATAATAATAAAAAAAAAACTCATGTAAAATGAGCGAATTGCAGTTCTATGTCCACCTCGACTAACTAGCCCACGTAGGCTACAATAGCAAAATGCTGCTGTTTTCCTTATACATTGACAATAGTGTAATGTGATATCAGTCACATCATCAATAGGCTCCGAGTATTGAAAAACACATTAGTGATGATATGAAAACGGTATGAAACACGGTAGTAGGCTACAGATCATTCACAAGTTAAACTGATATCCCAGTAAACCCCAGCTAGCACACACCTCCACGCTTCAATGGTTACACACAAATAGCTTACCACAAACAACATTTCACTAAAAGCGTATGGACAAATAATCACTAATCCTTCTGAAGTAGGCTATGCCTAGGCCTAAATCTGAATAATAGCGTTAAATGTACAATTTACAACTGACAAGGCATCGACAGTCTGCTAGCTCCATATCCTCCCAAGTCTGTCACCACCAGATAATCCAACACATGAACCAGGACTAGGTCTCTATGTCGCATTCATTTGTCAGTTTATTTTAAAACATCATGATAAAAACAGTTTTCAGTCTCATAGCCTACCCAAAGTATGGCATACGTACAGTAGGATGTATTCAGTAGCCTACGAAAGAAAAAAGAAAAGTCTACCACGCAACGCGTTAGTTTTCTGAATTTACTGTCCTCCGATTTTCAAACTGAGAGTCATACAATCTGGACGGGTTCCGAGTAATGTATAGTGATGAGTGGGAAACATAGGTGATGCATATTAAATACGATCGGTGGTATTTGTTGATGTGCTATCACGAACTAATCTGGTCGTCATGTGTCAGGGCAACTGGTGATCAGGGTAGCTGGCCACCACAGCCAACAGCTGGCTCGAAGCGTCGTGCTGGTTACGCACACTGTGACACAAATCTTACCTCAAATTGTATATTCCACTCAAAGGCTATGGAAGTGTAAACCGATATTGAGTAGATTGGATTCTTACGGCCAACATGAACATATTAAACATTTGACGTTTACGGGGTTTTGATCAGGCATCCGCAGCTACCGCCACCAGCTACCCTGATCACCAGTTGCCCTGACACACCGGGACCCTGTCCTATAGACTTTTCTAATGCACCACCTCCTGCAGAACGCAGTCGCGTACAGGTAAGACTTTTGCAATTATAGCTGCTGTCTGGGGGGATGGGGGCTTGCTAAACTGTTTCAGAAACAGACTAATGTTACAACCGTTTGTGTGTTTGTAAGGCAACTAAAGAAAAAAAGTTTTCATCCGCTCTCATTTTCAGTGAGTGCTCAAAGCTAACGTTTCACTTATAGTAGCCTAACTGTCATATTTTATGGTGATTTCAGAATCCGATGTCTACAGTCTCCCACTCAACTGTAACCAGTGCCCAAGGAGGCTGCAGTGAGCTTCACAGAGAGGATATCAGACCCCTTCCTCAGCAGCATCCCATCTAAGGCTCTGCTAATACTATGTCCTCACACCTCTAGACCTATTGTAAATATTTTGTTTGTAGCTCATCCTGTATATCTTATCTTTATCATGTTCGTATATTGGACATTTTACTTTTAAGAATTGTCTCATTGTGTGTTACATGGTTTCTATAGCATTGAGCATGATGTCATAAGATTTTGCTTTGTAAACAATAAAATATCTTATGTTGTTGCACCTTACCTTGGACTCCTGTCTACACCATATTCACCATTACAGACTTGTTGGTTGTAGGCTGAACAATAGTTACTGATTTTGATGCACAGATTGCTGTATGTCATATTGTTTTTAATCTACAATTTATGAGGTAAAATATGTTATAAAATCACAAGGATGCAAGGTAGGTCCAGCATACTGACACAATCACAGGAAAAAACACAGATAAACCAGAAAAATAACTAAGCTATCAAATATATTACAATGAAGTAAGCTCACATTTCTATATTGATAGCATACATTTTTTGCTTATTTATTGAATACAGTTAGCTGAGCATGAAGTTTGTCCTCAACCTTTTGATTAAAACGAGACCTCCACAAGTAATATGATTGCTCACAGCAATAATAGTGTTAGCGGTTAACGCGTTAGCTTTCAATGTAAACAGTCCGGCAAGCTATTGTCACACTACACACATTAATCGGCTTATTATTTCAATGACCCTTGGGTGAATATAGTCATGCCATACACCGTTAGAAAGCTTAGATTGTCATGTTTGACACGAGACCATCCACGAGTAATATGGTCAATGTAAACAGTCCGGCAAGCTATCAACACTACACATTTTATTAGTTATTGAATACAGTAGCTCAGCATCTGAAGATTGTCCTCAACCTTTTACCCCAGTAGAAATTAGTATTTCTCTAATAGTACTCCAGTTGAACAGAACTCTGGTTAGTAGACAAACCACATCAACCAACTTGAATTCAAAGTTTTAATCGCAAAAATATGAACAACTATTTATCAAAATAAAATGTGTAGTGTGTTGGCTCCGGTCATTCTGGTCACAGCTGCTCCTGTCTCTTGATAGCCACGGTACTGGGTCTCTCTCTTTGCAGGATTCACGCCAGGAAATGGCATGAATCAGCGATATTGTCTATAAAACATCGAGCAAAACATTAGTAAGGCAAGTTAATTTTAGCCTGCAGTAGCTTACATGAAAAAGAACTGCAAGGTAACGTTACGTTAGTTTTGCTGCCCATGTTACCAAACATAGTGCCAATAAGACATTTTAGAACAGGATTCAAAACTGTAATAAGATATAACACTTGTGCCGTGTTTACGCCCGGGTCACACACGTTTGTGCACTGCATCTAGACTAGCTCGCAGTTTTTGTTTCCCCCACACAGTCAGTGTCTCACAGTGCTGCAGCCTGTTGATACATGAGTTTTTCTCTGATAATTCCCATTAATAAAGTGCTGTGTAGCTGCTCTGATCTGCTAACACAAGTGCTGGGGAAAAAAAGAGGCAAACGCAAGATGTGTGGTGGTGATGAAAGAGTAAAAATAAAAACTTACTGTGTTGTGGTCGACGTCCGTCTCTCCCCGCGGGCTGTGGCTGGCGCCTCCAGTTCCCCTTCTCAATACTGAAATATGTCTCCGGGTCCCTCTTTCCATATGTGGAGCAAAGCTACAGTGGAGTTTCGAACAGTGAACGCCGCGAACACACCAGGCACAGCGGCGGGGCTCCTCGGCCACAGCATGGAGCAGCTGCTAGTGTAGCTACAGCTAGCGTCTCCTCTTCCTCCTTACGACTATCACCTCTCTTCCTCGCTATATCCGGTGTATACAGGTAGACACGAATGTTTGTTCACTACAGTAAACATAAAAAATCTCCTTCAGGCTTTTCTAATGGAAAATTTCCTTCTGCCATGATCGGTGTTTCGGCTTCTCGCTTAGCGGGGAAGAAACATGGCGGACCTTCTGTTTACATCTCGTGAGGGAGGTCCCGCCTCCCTCATTCCTTATTGGTTGGCATACAAATGTGCGGAACTAGAGGGTCTGTAGTCTTCGGGCCCAACATAGCTTGCTCGGGAATGACGCGAAACGCGTCATTCCCGATCAAGCTATGTAAAATGTGGGGTGTGGATATCAGGAAAGCTGGGCCATGTGAAGAGTGAGTCAAGACAAACCTATTTCCTTCCATTTTATAATGATAGAACGCAGGTTCAATATGGGGGAAGTATTCCTTTAACTCTTCACTAAATGGTGTTTTCTTTTCAAATGACAAACACATACATCACATGACTAGACATTTCTAGCACTCATTGAACACTGGTGTGCAGAATGGAAAACACTATGATATGAATGCAAACCACTATATGAATGATTTATCAGTAGAAATATGCCTTTGCATGTTCATACACTTTCACCTATAGGCCTTTCACACCAAAATGAACCAAGAGTCAGTTCCAGGCTGGTGTTGGGGTCAGTTCAAAACTGGTTACAGCCTTATCCCAGTTATGAACCGGTAGGTTTCACATCGACCGGAGACAGCCATGGATCCGGCAAGAGAGCAACGTCATGACGTCACTGTAAACGTGTGTGTACGTCGCCCGACGCCGCTGCTCTTGTGGCTAACGCTAAAGCTACCGCTAGCTTTAAGCACAACAACAGCGGCGAATACGTCTTATTTTTACACGTGTTAGCTCTCGCTTTGCTTTCTTAACCAAACAGGACCCATACAGCGTATTCTCGCCGGTCAATTTGATCGCTACGTTCGGTAATTATGTTATGTTTACGTCTCGTAGTAGCGGTGTTTTTAAACATGGCGGGCATGAGGTTTTAGTTGGTCTGGTTGGTCAGGATAATCCCTCCCCCGGCCGCTGGCGCAAGCGGTTCACTTCAAACCCTGCTCAATCCTGGGGTATGAGTTGAACCGGTTTTTACGGCCCGGAGCAGGCTTTCTGGCGGTGTGAAACCAAAACACTGGCTCTAACTCCGAACTAGCCCAGAACTAGCGCCGATTTTGCGGCGGTGTGAAAGGCCTACTACAGTAACGACAAATACTTTACAGTTTTTGCCAAATGCTAACAACACACATGTTGCAGAATAGTTTATTTTGCCATTTCAACCAAACACAATGAATAGGTAGGACTGCAGTTCAAGCAATTCAGTGTGTCAGTATAAACTAAGAAACAATTACAGTAAAATTAGGGAACAATGGTAAAACAAAAACAGCGTTGTAAGGAATTGGGTGAATGGATTATGAATAATTTTATAGATACCGCCTCCTGCGTCTGGCCACATCGCCTCATCAACATCACACTCAATGTCATCCTTTGAGAAGCAACAGGGAAATGATCACCTGATATCCAGTCTAAATCTCCAAATTATGGAGCGACTCAGGTTGGGCTGCACTCTCTGTCCAGGCTCCCTCATTGATAGGCCATGATCTATAACATGGTCCACTATTGTGTCCTTGTTGTATGTGTCTCCGTCTTTCGCCTTCTTTGTCCTCATACTCCTGTTACTCTCTCTCCTCCTCTTCCCCTGACTCTCACTGTCTCACAAAGGAGCTGAGCTCACCTGGGGTCTATTTTTAGTGCTAAGGTTTAGACTGATTGGTATTCAATTAGTTAAATTTTTTTTCAAGAAGTGTGTTGGAGAATTTCAAACACAGTGTAAAGCATAAATCGTGTTTGTAGGGTTGGTGCTTTGGTTTAGGGCATGGTTACAAAAGTTAGAGGTTGTGATGCTGTTGTCATAGCAGTCACTTTTAGCTCATTTGGAATGATGTTCCATTCTTTTATTGCTCTGTGGGAGAAAGAGGACTGACCAAATGTTGATTTTTTTTGAGGGACTCTACACTCCCCCCTAGTGGTGGACCTTGTAGTTCTACAGGTAGTTTCAGAGCAGAGCTTGACAAACATTTTCAAGGGAGGGGGAGCACTATTGTTTAATATTTTTTGAACCATACGGATATAATAATAATAATAATTCATTTTATTTAGAGGGCACCTTTCTTAGCACCCAAGGTCACCTTACAGGGCAGTTTAAAAACAAAACAAACAAAATCAGCAATCATAAAAAAAACACAAGAACAAGATACATTGAACAATTTACATAAGTGGGGTGAAATGGGTTAAATGGAATATGTCAGATTAAAAAGATGTGTTTTGAGACGGGACTTAAAAGTGGAAAGAGTGTCAGAATTACGGATGTCAGGTGGGAGGGTGTTCCAGAGGTGGGGGGCAGATCGGCTGTATGCCCTGGACCCCATGGTAACCAGGCGGGCGGGTGGAACAGTGAATTGAATGGAAGAGGAGGACCGGAGAGTGCGGGTGGGTGTGTTGGTGTGCAGGAGGTCACATATGTATGGAGGGGCGAGGTTGTGGAGGGCCTTGAAGGTGAGGAGCAGAATCTTAAAGTTGATGCGGGTTTTGACCGGGAGCCAGTGAAGCTGCTGAAGGACAGGGGTGATGTGATTAATGGAGGGGGTTCTGGTGATGATGCGAGCAGCAGAGTTCTGGACCAGTTGGACTTTACGGATGGACTTGAGGGGGAGACCGAAGAGGAGGGAGTTACAATAGTCGATGCGGGAAGTGACCAGACTGTGGACAAGGATGGTGGCAGTGTGGGGGGTAAGGGAGGGGCGGAGGCGGTTGATGTTTCGAAGGTGGAAGTAGGCAGTCCGGGTAATGTTATTGATGTGGGTTTGAAATGATAGTGTGGTGTCGAGGATGACACCCAGGCTCTTAACCTGGGGGGAGGGGGAAACAGTGGAGTTATCAATGGTGAGAGAAAAGCTGTCGGTTTTGGATAATGTAGATTTGGTGCCAATGAGGAGAACCTCGGTTTCGCTGCTGTTTAATTTCAGGAAGTTTTGAGTGAACCAGGTTTTTATTTCTGAGATGCAATCAGTAAGGGAAGTGGGCGGGAGAGTGGACGAGGGCTTTGTAGCGAGGTAGAGCTGGGTGTCATCAGCATAACAGTGGAAATTAATGTCAAATTTGCGGAAGATATTGCCGAGGGGAAGGAGGTAAATGATGAAGAGTAGGGGCCCCAGGACCGAGCCCTGGGGAACACCTGAGGTGACGGGGGAGGGGATGGATTTAAAAGACTTTACTTGAACAAATTGAGTATGGCCAGAAAGATAAGATGTGAACCAATCTAACGGAGTGTTGGTGATGCCAATGGAGGATAGTCTGTTGAGCAGGGTAGTGTGACAGATGGTGTCAAAGGCTGCACTCAGGTCCAGGAGGATGAGGATGGTGAGTAGTCCAGAATCAGCTGCCATAAGGAGGTCATTGGTGATTTTGATGAGTGCAGTTTCAGTGCTATGGAGTGGGCGGAATCCGGACTGGAACTGTTCATAAAGGTTATTGTCAGATAGGTGAAAATGGAGTTGGGAGGCCACTGTCTTTTCCAGGATTTTGGAGATGAAGGGAAGATTGGATATGGGACGGAAGTTGTTGAAGTTGGAGGGGTCTGCACCAGGTTTTTTCAGAATTGGGGTGATGGCAGCAGTTTTGAAGGATGTAGGGACAGTTCCAGTAGTAAGAGAGGAGTGGATGATTGCAGAAATGAGAGGAACTAAGGAGGGGAGGGAGGCCTTAACCAGATGTGTGGGTAGGAGGTCAAGTTGACAGGTGGATGGCTTGGATTTCCGAATTAGTTCAGTGATTTCTGAGATAGTAGGGAGCTGGAAGGAGGAGAATGTAATATTCGAGTACCTGACAAAATTCTCAAAGTTTAGTATGTTGTAATGGGAGAGTATTTGACAGTGGTGATATTGTTGGGATTTTCTGTCAAATATTTTAAGAGCTTGTTTGTGGAGACTTTCAGTTGATCTTAATGTTGATTTGTGTTTAGGGTTTTGAAAAAGTGAGGTAGTCTATCAGGAAATGTGTTTAAGCAATTGTGAAAAACTGTAATACTAGATTTGTTTAACACTGTACGTACAGGTGGGTGGATCGTGAGGAGATATTCACTGATTTTGACATAAAAGTGATTTGTTTTTACAAGAAGCTTTCTCCGGAATTGCTGGCCAAACCCTTAAAACATTTGTTTTCTTAATCGTTATCGTGATCGTTTCTTCTCTCCTATTGTTAAGGATGATCCCGGCCTCCAGCAAAGCTTTCCTGGTGACGAACCTAGTGTCCGGGACGCGCTATGACCTCTGTGTGCTGGCCGCCTGGGACGACACCGCCACCACGCTCACCGCCACCAACGTGGTGGGCTGCTCCCACTTCTTCACAGAGGAGGACTTCCCCCAGTGCTGCTCTCTGCCCAACCAGCTGCTGGGGGGCACCATGATCCTGGTGGTGGGGGGCATCATCGTGGCCACTCTGCTCGTCTTCATCGTCATCCTCATGCTACGCTACAAAGCTACGGACGCCATGGGTAAGCTAACCAGCGTTAGCGACACGCACTCTCAAACCAACGGGGATCGCATTGGGCAAAATGGAGTTCTTATTATGCCCCCGCTGACTCAATCTCAACCTAAGGCCGAATCCACGACAACAGTCAAGGCCAAGGTGACTCTGCAGGACGAGGTGGTGAAGTTTAAGTGCAGCTCCCTCCAGAGCAGCCTCACCTCTTCTTCTTCCTCTTCGTCTGGCAGCTCCATGGTGGCAGGGGGAGTGGGCGGCGGCTCGGACAGCCCCAACAGCACGCTCGCCAACATCTGGAGGTCTGCTCCAATAAGCTCCAAGCCCCGGACCAACCTGGACCACCTGCTCGGGGCCTTCAACTCGCTGGATCTTAGGGGAGCTGGGCAGGGCTTCGATGCGAGAGCCTCCGGTAGCGCTACAGCTGGGGCAAGAAAACCCCGCACGGACAGGGAGCCGCTGTTGGGCCGTCAAACGCTAGACTCCACCCTCAGCCGGATCCTCATGCTGCCTCTGGAGTCCAGGCTCAAAAGAAGTCAGTCCTTCGACATGGGAGATGTAACGGCAGGAGGGGGAGGTAATGCTCAGCCGTGCAACAGGCCGCGCAGGATCAGCAATATCTGGACTAAGAGGAGCCTGTCTGTGAACGGCATGCTGCTGCAGTGGGAGGAGGAGGAGGGGGGGGACATGGGAGGGAGCAAGGGGACAATAGACAGCTCCGACTGGGTGATGGAGAGCACCGTCTAGGAAAGATGGAGGGATCGTCAACCACTGCCCAACTAGACCGCCTAGCACTGCAGCTATGCCAAGAAAAAGACCTGTTTTTGGTCTAAAGAGCCTTTGTCCTTTTGCATGAAGCACACTCACTTCCCTCACTCTGCCGCTTAGACTCAAGTGGGACCGGATGAGGGGTTTTCAGTCACAGACAAGATACCAAACTTTAAAAAGGATAAGACTTTGATTGTTTTGCCTCACACGTTGTACAGAGATGAATTGAAGTGGCCGATCAGCTGACTCGAGAATGACAATACAGTGCTGTCCGTAACAAATATGTATTGTCGTGCCCATGGACTCTTTATTCAATAATTTATATTGTATACATTTAAAGTATGTATTGAAATTAAAACATTTATATTTTTTATTTTGCTGGTCAAGCACAAATGATCCATTACTGGTCTCTCTGCCTTGACATAAGAGCAAGGCGTGACAAGAGGTTACACTGAATTAATTCTTATGTCAGTTACCTACTGATGCAGTTTGACTGAATGTTGCAGTATATTATTTAGATGTGATGCTTTGATTTATTACGTTTTCAGAAAAAAAGATGAACCAACAAAGTTATGTGTGAATATATTTACTTTCTATACAGAGTATATATTTGGGGGGGGGGGGCTTTAATAATTCTGTATGCTAATTACATACAATTTTACGTGACTGCATAGATAGAAAAACCCAATTCAATGAAGAATTTCTTCTTCTTCTTATAAGATTCAGGCAGTTAAGAGGCTGTTTAGCGCATAACCACCCTCTACAGGTTAGATATTGAACTAGATTTTTACAGTCCTGTGTTCATCATCTGTGTTTTAGACCTCTTGTTTTATAATTATGTTTTGAGGCGGAGGATCACTCCGACGATCTCTGTCCGGCTCGTCAGACAGCACTCAGCTGTCTGTGAGTTGAGCTCGGTTGAGCTGGACGAGCCACGGTGTGTGGAACAGCGATCTGTTCTGATCTCTCTCCAATATCAGACTCACATCACTCATTTCACTTAGTAACTCTAAGTTGTTAGGTATTTATCGTCATCTCTTATCTATTGTAAGAGTTTATGAATGACTGCACGTACAGTTGTCAGATTGCAGACCCCAAACAATGTCGTTGCCTAGCAACTTGCTCGAAAATATTTCATTTTCCTGGGTGGGTAGAATTGACCCAGTGCATTGTGGGGCGGTTGAGTAGGAAAAGTATACAATCGATTCATACCCAAAATCTTCCCGGATGTTAGTACTCATCCGGGAATTTCTCACATACCCAAACTCGCATACCCAACCGTCACACACTCAAATTGAAGTCAAAATGAGTATGAGTTAGTATGGCTTTCCGAACACAGCCACTGTCTATAGAATGATCTCTTTTGCTGCCGTCAGCCTGCTGTCTAGCTGACATTCCTTCCCTGTAATCAAAGCTAAAGATGGTCCAACAAGATATTTGAGTGTGTGATTTTGAGGTGGGCAGTGTACTATTTAGCACAGATCAAATTGAGGCATCTTTGTGGATTATTGTAAACGTAAAAATAGTAGAACCACTGCATCAACGACCGCAACATAAGGACTCAAGCTGTTTGAAACCAGAATTTCCCTTCCCTCATGGGGGAAGTAGCTTAAGTTAATTGTTCAGTAAAGATTCTCTACCAAGCATGTAAGTTACTTACAGTACATTTTTGAAAAAGTCACAGAATTTCTTTCCTTTTGTACGAATATTTTTTTTCCAAATGGACGACACATTTTGGAAACTAAATTCTTCCTTTTACTCTTCATATGTGCAGTGTTCAAAGGGATTCCTGCAGGTTGTATTAAACCATCTTGGGAACATATGGGTCAAAGTGGTTTAATACATAAATCAATGCACATGAAAAATGAAAAATCATTGTGCAGAAAGTTCTATTCAATTATGAAGTTTGTTTGCTTTTACTGTCAGGTGTTGCATGTCTCTGCTGAACTGACCCATGGGAAAGTTTGGTCCAGTGTCTATGCTATCATTTCTCACGTGTTGTCTGAATTACCTTTTCTTGGTGATATTTCTGATACGACTGTTAATTGGATTTTTTTTAACCATACCCCATACTGTTTGAATATGTGTGGCAGCTGAACTGTAGGAGATGAGGTGTGGAGCAGTGAACTGTGCACATGTCTTAACCTGGAGCTGTAAATGATGTTTGTGTTGGTCATATTTGTTGTTTTTGCTACTAAGATAAAAAAAACTAAAATTCTCCTGAGACAGCCATGTGATGTCTGTGTTTTTCCTCTATGACCACAGCAGTTCCATTATATGGGGACTGATAATTAAACAAAACAAATAATAAAAAATAATGCTATTAATGAAAACAAATCAGATCATCATGGTGAGACCCAGAGGGTAGAATGGCAAAAAAAAAGTTGCTGAAAGTGGATCGGAATACCAATGTAACTGCAAATGAAAGTAATCCATTCCAGGGGTGTCACCGATTTATAATTTACATAGTTCTGATCTGATTGGTCAAATCTTGCCTGTAGTCCACTTATCGTCAAATCATGTTTTTTAGTTGTTTTGTCCTGCTCATTGATCCATAGTCCTATTTTTCCACACCAGAAAAAGGGGCTAAAACATCAAATTACAGTTTGTCTTTGTTGTGAGAAAAATAGTTTTATTCAAACAATAGAGGCTTCATGTTCTTGGATCCTTGAGAACATGGAGGTCCATCCAATCCAGGAAGCACCGGTGGCTTTCTAAACAGAATGGCCCAGATCAGATGGCAAGTCACATCCTTTATACAAGTCAGTTCAGCATGAGAAGAATACTGTGTGTTTTAATTGGCAGTCACAGGTGGGGGGAGGGGGTGGGGGAAGGCTCAGAGACAGACTGCTGCAGGGGGGTGTCTGAATGTAAGACAATAGAGGAGGTGCTAGGATACAGGAGTATACAAGATAAATACAATGTTTCTTATTGCAGATATAAGCATTCTAACATTTGTGTCTGGAGATATATCAGCAATTATTGCCATTACACTCCACACGTTTTTTTGTAGGCCTAAACAGGCACTCTGAGAAAATTAATTAACTAATTAAAAATCACAGGTTTAGAAAATGGGACCAAAATAATGTGAAAGAAAAAACAATAGCATAGCAAAAAAAAAGCTCTCCATCTATGCATTAAAAAGAGAAAAAAAGACAGTATTGTAAACTAAAATCAAAGGTTGAAAAATTGGTTAAGAAATAAAATCTCACATAGGCAATTTAGAGGAAAAAAACTAAAGGCTTCAGTCCAAGTGTCCATCAAAAAAGAAAGCAGTGCGCAGACCTCAGTCTTAAGGGGGGCATATGAAATGCATAGGGGGGCACAATTATTATTAGCCTACAGTACGTATATTTTTAATAGTCCTATACTCTATTCGCGCAGCACGTAATCATCACGTCAAACTAATCAACAGCGGTAGCCTATAGCCTACAACATCAGTCCTCATAATTTAAAGCAATAGGCCTACATAACATAGAAGCAATGTTATGAATATCCATAAAACACTTGACTATTCAACATATTATATGTAGCCTAACGCCAGACGCATATCTCAAACATTGCATTTTAAAGCAGTCAACAGAGGGATATGCATTGCCATTACACACACACACACACACACACACACACACACACCCACGCACACACACACACACACACACACACACACAAATAAACTGTAGCCTACTTTGAGTGGAGGCAGGCATCTTAATTTTGACACAGGGTCAATCCTCTCTCCAGTCCCTTCTATCAGTACAGCGGGAGACGGCGTTTCTCCGAGCTCAACCTCCTCATCAACATATCTTTCGGCCTCCGGGTTCAAAGCAGCCAGTGCGCCAATGAGCTTGCTACTGTGCTCTCCAAAACGCGCATCCATCTCTCCTTGCACAGCATCAATAACACTGTAAAATACTCTCTTGAACTCAGTCTTTTCGTCTATGTCACTTTGTGACGGACCAACTGTTTCCTCAACTGCAAATCCGCGGAGGTTCTTTTAAATTGTGCGTCTTCTCTCGCTTGGACCGGGGTCGGTCTCCGGCACAGCCTCGATGGCCGTGGCTGGAGGAGCGCAGAGTTCCCACAGTGCAAAACTGTGGCTTCACGCAATCAAAAGTGTCACCGCGCTGAACAAGTCCATAATTTCGGCTTGTAGTAGTCTGTTATGTGGCTCGAAAAGTGACAACAGTTTGACGATCCGATTTGGCAGAGGAGACTGTTGGTGGACTTTTCAACCATCACTGAATATCGATTATGATGAACTAGAAATTAAATAGTAAGCCGGCGAAAACTCATCCAGCTTCACTTTCAAAAATGCGCGGTGACTGTTGAGCGGCTTCTGACTTCTTCCTCACATTTTCTAGCTGCTTCTCCTCCCACACCGTTTCACGCAGACATGCAAAAATTTCACACAACGTGCGCCCCAACCCCGCGGGGTGTGCTATTATACAGTTTTTTGAATTTCCGCTAGGGGGCACTGTTATGAAGTCCCGACTGAAAGAACTTTGAGAGGCCACGCCCCGCACACCGTAACTCCAATTGACTTGAAATTTCTCACACAGGTGTATGTTAGGGTGCTCTACAAAAAGGCCTCTGGGACCATAAAAATTCTTCTTCACAGGGGCGGGGCCTATCCACAAATTGGCCATAACTCCTTAACCATAGGTCCTATCATCATCAAACTTGCTGGGTATGTGCAGAAGTCATGTGGTAGCATGTCCCTTTACCACATTAGGCTCCTCCCCTTTACCACATTAGGCTCCTCCCCTTTACCACATTAGGCTCCTCCCATTTACCACATTAAGCTCCTCCCATTTACCAAATTAGACTCCTCCCCTTTACCAAATTAGGCTCCTCCCATTTACCAAATTAGGCTCCTCTCCTTTACCACATTAAGCTCCTCCCCTTTACCAAATTAGGCTCCTCCCATTTACCAAATTAGGCTCCTCCCCTTTACCACATTAGACCCCTCCCCTTTACCAAATTAGGCTCCTCCCCTTTACCACATTAGGCCCCTCCCCTTTACCAAATTAGGCTCCTCCTATTTACCACATTAGGCTCCTCCCCTTTACCAAATTAGGCTCCTCCCCTTTACCAAATTAGGCTCCCCCTTTACCAAATTAGGCTCCTCCCCTTTACCACATTAGACTCCTCCCCTTTACCAAATTAGGCTCCTCCCCTTTACCACATTAGGCCCCTCCCCTTTACCACATTAGGCTCCTCCCATTTACCACATTAGGCTCCTCCCCTTTACCAAATTAGGCTCCTCCCCTTTACCAAATTAGGCTCCTCCTCTTTACCAAATTAGGCTCCTCCCGTTTATCAAATTAGGCTCCTCCACTTTACCAAATTAGGCTCCTCCCCTTTACCACATTAAGCTCCTTGCGTTATTTTCACAAGGCATCGACACAGTCACCTACACGCTCCTAGCTGTCACCAGATAACCCAACAAATAAACCAGGAAGATTTCGTCTATGTCGCATTCATTTGTCGGTTTATTTTTAAAACACCATGATAAGCTTATTTCAGTCACATAACCAAAGTAGACAACATGAACAATATGTAGGCTATTCAGTACGAAATTATAATTACGAACACGATCGGTGGTAGGTTGTTTGCCGATGTGCTGTCACAAATTAATCTGATCGCCACAACCTGCCCCAAAGCCAACAACTGACTCCAAACTTCGTGCTGTTACGCACATGTGTGACACAAATCTTACCTCACACTGTTCCACTAACAAGCTGTAGGCTATGAAAGTCTAAATATTAAGTAGATCGGATATGTAGGCATTATCATTTCACGTTTGCGGGCATCGAGTCTGCTGTCACCAGTTGCCCTGATCTGGATGATTACATTTGCCCCCAACCAAAAAAGAAAAATAATTAGTATCTGTCAGATGCGAACCAGCAACCTCATATCTATCTCGACTACTCTGTGTCAGAATTTTATCAGTACGCCACTAGTTTGGTGAACAACATATGTGCTAGTTTGTTATTATCACCATTTAAAAAAATAATAATAATAAAAAAAAAACTCATGTAAAATGAGCGAATTGCAGTTCTATGTCCACCTCGACTAACTAGCCCACGTAGGCTACAATAGCAAAATGCTGCTGTTTTCCTTATACATTGACAATAGTGTAATGTGATATCAGTCACATCATCAATAGGCTCCGAGTATTGAAAAACACATTAGTGATGATATGAAAACGGTATGAAACACGGTAGTAGGCTACAGATCATTCACAAGTTAAACTGATATCCCAGTAAACCCCAGCTAGCACACACCTCCACGCTTCAATGGTTACACACAAATAGCTTACCACAAACAACATTTCACTAAAAGCGTATGGACAAATAATCACTAATCCTTCTGAAGTAGGCTATGCCTAGGCCTAAATCTGAATAATAGCGTTAAATGTACAATTTAAAACTGACAAGGCATCGACAGTCTGCTAGCTCCATATCCTCCCAAGCCTGTCACCACCAGATAATCCAACACATGAACCAGGACTAGGTCTCTATGTCGCATTCATTTGTCGGTTTATTTTAAAACATCATGATAAAAACAGTTTTCAGTCTCATAGCCTACCCAAAGTATGCCATACGCACAGTAGGATGTATTCAGTAGCCTACGAAAGAAAAAAGAAAAGTCTACCACGCAACGCGTTAGTTTTCTGAATTTACTCTCCTCCGATTTTCAAACTGAGAGTCATACAATCTGGACGGGTTCCGAGTAATGTATAGTGATGAGTGGGAAACATAGGTGATGCATATTAAATACGATCGGTGGTATTTGTTGATGTGCTATCACGAACTAATCTGGTCGTCATGTGTCAGGGCAACTGGTGATCAGGATAGCTGGCCACCACAGCCAACAGCTGGCTCGAAGCTTCGTGCTGGTTACGCACACTGTGACACAAATCTTACCTCAAATTGTATATTCCACTCAAAGGCTATGGAAGTGTAAACCGATATTGAGTAGATTGGATTCTTACGGCCAACATGAACATATTAAACATTTGACGTTTACGGGGTTTTGATCAGGCATCCATAGCTACCGCCACCAGCTACCCTGATCACCAGTTGCCCTGACACACCGGGACCCTGTCCTATAGACTTTTCTAATGCACCACCTCCTGCAGAACGCACTCGCGTACAGGTAAGACTTTTGCAATTATAGCTGCTGTCTGGGGGGATGGGGGCTTGCTAAACTGTTTCAGAAACAGACTAATGTTACAACCGTTTGTGTGTTTGTAAGGCAACTAAAGAAAAAAAGTTTTCATCCGCTGTCATTTTCAGTGAGTGCTCAAAGCAAACGTTTCACTTATAGTAGCCTAACAGTCATATTTTATGGTGATTTCAGAATCCGATGTCTACAGTCTCCCACTCAACTGTAACCAGTGCCCAAGGAGGCTGCAGTGAGCTTCACAGAGAGGATATCAGACCCCTTCCTCAGCAGCATCCCATCTAAGGCTCTGCTAATACTATGTCCTCACACCTCTAGACCTATTGTAAATATTTTGTTTGTAGCTCATCCTGTATATCTTATCTTTATCATGTTCGTATATTGGACATTTTACTTTTAAGAATTGTCTCATTGTGTGTTACATGGTTTCTATAGCATTGAGCATGATGTCATAAGATTTTGCTTTGTAAACAATAAAATATCTTATGTTGTTGCACCTTACCTTGGACTCCTGTCTACACCATATTCACCATTACAGACTTGTTGGTTGTAGGCTGAACAATAGTTACTGATTTTGATGCACAGATTACTGTATGTCATATTGTTTTTAATCTACAATTTATGAGGTAAAATATGTTATAAAATCACAAGGATGCAAGGTAGGTCCAGCATACTGACACAATCACAGGAAAAAACACAGATAAACCAGAAAAATAACTAAGCTATCAAATATATTACAATGAAGTAAGCTCACATTTCTATATTGATAGCATACATTGTTTGCTTATTTATTGAATACAGTAGCTGAGCATGAAGTTTGTCCTCAACCTTTTGATTAAAACGAGACCTCCACAAGTAATATGATTGCTCACAGCAATAATAGTGTTAGCGGTTAACGCGTTAGCTTTCAATGTAAACAGTCCGGCAAGCTATTGTCACACTACACACATTAATCGGCTTATTATTTCAATGACCCTTGGGTGAATATAGTCATGCCATACACCGTTAGAAAGCTTAGATTGTCATGTTTGACACGAGACCATCCACGAGTAATATGGTCAATGTAAACAGTCCGGCAAGCTATCAACACTACACATTTGCTTAGTTATTGAATACAGTAGCTCAGCATCTGAAGATTGTCCTCAACCTTTTACCCCAGTAGAAATTAGTATTTCTCTAATAGTACTCCAGTTGAACAGAACTCTGGTTAGTAGACAAACCACATCAACCAACTTGAATTCAAAGTTTTAATCGCAAAAATATGAACAACTATTTATCAAAATAAAATGTGTAGTGTGTTGGCTCCGGTCATTCTGGTCACAGCTGCTCTTGTCTCTTGATAGCCACGGTACTGGGTCTCTCTCTTTGCAGGATTCACGCCAGGAAATGGCATGAATCGGCGATATTGTCTATAAAACATCGAGCAAAACATTAGTAAGGCAAGTTAATTTTAGCCTGCAGTAGCTTACATGAAAAAGAACTGCAAGGTAACGTCACGTTAGTTTTGCTGCCCATGTTACCAAACATAGTGCCAATAAGACATTTTAGAACAGGATTCAAAACTGTAATAAGATATAACACTTGTGCCGTGTTTACGCCCGGGTCACACACGTTTGTGCACTGCATCTAGACTAGCTCGCAGTTTTTGTTTCCCCCACACAGTCAGTGTCTCACAGTGCTGCAGCCTGTTGATACATGAGTTTTTCTCTGATAATTCCCATTAATAAAGCGCTGTATAGCTGCTCTGATCTGCTAACCCAAGTGCTGGGGAAAAAAAGAAAGGCAAACGCAAGATGTGTGGTGGTGATGAAAGAGTAAAAATAAAAACTTACTGTGTTGTGGTCGACGTCCGTCTCTCCCCGCGGGCTGTGGCTGGCGCCTCCAGTTCCCCTTCTCAATACTGAAATATGTCTCCGGGTCCCTCTTTCCATATGTGGAGCAAAGCTACAGTGGAGTTTCGAACAGTGAACGCCGCGAACACACCAGGCACAGCGGCGGGGCTCCTCGGCCACAGCATGGAGCAGCTGTCTATCTGACTATCACCTCTCTTCCTCGCTATATCCGGTGTATACAGGTAGACACGAATGTCCGTTCACTACAGTAAACATAAAAAATCCCCTTCAGGCTTTTCTAATGGAAAATTTCCTTCTGCCATGATCGGTGTTTCGGCTTCTCGCTTAGCGGGGAAGAAACATGGCGGACCTTCTGTTTACATCTCGTGAGGGAGGTCCCGCCTCCCTCATTCCTTATTGGTTGGCATACAAATGCGAGCAAGCTATGTAAAATGTGGGGTGTGGATATCAGGAAAGCTGGGCCATGTGAAGAGTGAGTCAAGACAAACCTATTTCCTTACATATAAATAGCCATTTTATAATGATAGAACGCAGGTTCAATATGGGGGAAGTATTCCTTTAACTCTTCACTAAATGGTGTTTTCTTTTCAAATGACAAACACATACATCACATGACTAGACATTTCTAGCACTCATTGAACACTGGTGTGCAGAATGGAAAACACAATGATATGAATGCAAACCACTATATGAATGATTTATCAGTAGAAATATGCCTTTGCATGTTCATACACTTTCACCTATAGGCCTTTCACACCAAAATGAACCAAGAGTCAGTTCCAGGCTGGTGTTGGGGTCAGTTCAAAACTGGTTACAGCCTTATCCCAGTTATGAACCGGTTGGTTTCACATCGACCGGAGACAGCCATGGATCCGGCAAGAGAGCAACGTCATGACGTCACTGTAAACGTGTGTGTACGTCGCGTGTGAAAGGCCTACTACAGTAACGACAAATACTTTACAGTTTTTGCCAAATGCTAACAACACACATGTTGCAGAATAGTTTATTTTGCCATTTCAAACAAACACAATGAATAGGTAGGACTGCAGTTCAAGCAATTCAGTGTGTCAGTATAAACTAAGAAACAATTACAGTAAAATTAGGGAACAATGGTAAAACAAAAACAGCGTTGTAAGGAATTGGGTGAATGGATTATGAATAATTTTATAGATACCGCCTCCTGCGTCTGGCCACATCGCCTCATCAACATCACACTCAATGTCATCCTTTGAGAAGCAACAGGGAAATGATCACCTGATATCCAGTCTAAATCTCCAAATTATGGAGCGACTCAGGTTGGGCTGCACTCTCTGTCCAGGCTCCCTCATTGATAGGCCATGATCTATAACATGGTCCACTATTGTGTCCTTGTTGTATGTGTCTCCGTCTTTCGCCTTCTTTGTCCTCATACTCCTGTTACTCTCTCTCCTCCTCTTCCCCTGACTCTCACTGTCTCACAAAGGAGCTGAGCTCACCTGGGGTCTATTTTTAGTGCTAAGGTTTAGACTGATTGGTATTCAATTAGTTACATTTTTTTTCAAGAAGTGTGTTGGAGATGTAGCGGTTGGGTCTGGAGGACACAGGCGCGGAGACAGTATAAGTAAAAGATGATTTATTTCAGGAGAAACCAGCAGGGTGTAAGGACCGTGATCCGGGGAGGGGAACTGGCTGGCATGGGGGTCCAGGGAGAGAGCAACGGGGCAAGTCCAGGGGGCCGGGAGGAAGCAGGCTAGAGCAGACAGGCAGGAGGGGTCCGAGGAGTGGTGCTGGAGAGCTAGGGCTGGAACAGGTGGCTGGAGTCAGGCCGGAAGGGTTTGCTCTTGATGAGTTGGGTCAAAAACTGGCGCAGTACTTGGGCGGCCAAGAAGGCGCTTCCCAACTCAGTCTACCTGGGTATCAGGGTGCCGTGGGCAAGGCAGCCATGCACCCTATGTAAAACACATCTTTCAACCCTGAAGGGTGTTGTTGATCATTTCCAGAAGGTACACCGACCTAGGAAGATACTCTACATTTGCGCCAAATGCTCACATACCTTACGGTTCCGGGGATCTGCGGTACAGCACTCAGCGAGGTGTGGCGTACCTCGACGCAAGGTAGTGCAGAAGATTGACTACCCTTGCAACCACTGTACGAGATCATATGGTTCTCAACGCGGGTTGAGCAATCATAAAAGGATTAAGCATGCGGCGGCTTATGTTGCAGAGCATAAGGTAAGAGTCGGAAGGCGTTCTAGAGCGATCTGGAGCGAGGGAGAGGTTGACTGTTTGAGGGCCCTAATCCAGGATGGACAGGTTAGCTCCAGACTGTGCGAAGCTGCCCACACTCGTTTGAAAAGATTTACCTATCGGCAGGTGATCATGAAGTGCACCTTACTCCGCAAGCTGACAAATGCTGCAACAGCCAAGCCTGTTGCCCTGGACCCATCTCTCGATGGGCTCCAGGAACTTGAGATACCACTGACACCTACCCCCGAGGTGGACGTGGTTAGGGAGATAGTCGTGCGTTCCCTGACAGGCAAAGTTGTGCCCGGCGCTATCTCCCCTCTGACTGATAGTCCCCGGGCTATCAGTGCATACGTCAGGGCTCTGCAGAAAAGGATAGGACGTAAAAACAGAGTGAAACTCGTCCGCACAACGGGAGCTCACAGGGCAAACAAGCAACCTCTGAAGCGATCTCTTCAATCTCTGTACAGGAAGAGCAAGGAAAGCGCAGCCAAGTTGATCCTAGATGGCACAGTTAGGGTAACTTGCGATATCGACCCAGGAGTGATCGAAGCTGCCTATGCCCAGATCTGGGGCGGTGTAGAGAGGTTTTCGGACCTTGGACAGTTTGCGGACCTGCCGAAAGCAGACAATCTCCCCTTTTGCTGTCCCGTATCCCCGAATGAAGTATTGCAAGTTTTGACGAAAGTCAAGAGTAGCTCTGCTCCTGGCCCAGATGGCATTAAGAAGATTGATCTGCTGAAGTGGGACCGGAGAGGCGAGAAGTTGGCCTGTCTATTCAACGGATTGCTTCTCTCTGGTAAGCTGCCCAGAAGTCTCAAGGGTAGTCATACTACTCTTATCCCCAAATCAAGTGACACTGAGAAAAGGAAAGATATCCAACAGTGGCGACCGATCACGATCAGTTCGCTCATTGTGAGGGTATTGTCAGGAGTGCTAAACCGCCGGTTGCGAGACTCCTGCGAAATCCAAGAGCGACAAAGGGGGTTCATCGATGCCCCAGGGTGCGCTGAGAATCTCTGTATTCTCGAAGGCTTGATGAAGCAATGCAGACGGGAAAAGGGAACGCTAGCGGTAGTGTTCATCGACTTTGCGAAGGCATTTGATTCTGTCTCCCACCGTCACCTACTGAGCATACTGAGATGTAGAGGGGTCGACAAATCGGTGATCCAATTAATCTCAGATAGCTACTCTAACTGTTTCACCCATGTGAAAACGGGCTCCGGAGAAACGGCAAGAATCAAGATGCGACAGGGGGTCAAACAGGGTGACCCCATGTCCCCCCTGCTCTTTAACCTCGGTATCGATCCCCTACTCAGGGTCCTTGAGAAGCTGGGTGTTGGCTATCCGCACGGGTCGGCTAAAATAACGTCTCTGGCCTTCGCCGATGATCTGGTGATACTGAGTGAGTCTCACGATGGCATGAGACGAAACTTGGCTATCCTGGAAACGTTCTCCCGCCTGACCGGCTTGAGAGTGAATCCCACGAAATCTCACGGGTTCATGATCAGCCACGAAGGTAGGAATTACGCCATCAACGCGTGCCAACCATGGACACTTGAAGGATTTCCCCTGGACATGGTCAAGGACTCAGTCCGCTATCTTGGAGTTCTGATCAGTCCACGTAGTGGAATCCTGAAAGCCCCGCTGGAGGTATTGGTGCAGACGATGTTGCAGAAGCTGACCAGGTCGCACCTAAGGCCTTCACAGAAACTGGTTTTGTTGAAGACGTTTGCCCTTCCAAGGGTGATCTATTCAGCAAACCTAACAGCGTTGGGACAAACAGTGCTCAATGATTGCGATAAACGCATAAGAACCGCTGTTAAAAACTGGCTGCACTTAGCCCCGTCGACGGCGGACGGGCTACTGTACAGCAGGATGCGCGACGGCGGGCTGGGCGTCGTCAAACTTGGCACAGTCATCCCATTTCTACAGCTGAGGAGGTTGGTATCGTTATGGCATTCAGCGGACAACCTGACAAGGTCTCTAGTCAGGGACGCAATCCCTGAATCAGATATCCTTGCCTGGTGGAATGTGGCCCGTAAAAACCAGAAGGGGCCAGACCCCCTTCCCATGCTTAACGATGTCAACGACATTGGTGTCTCCGACATTCCACTTAAAACGTGGAGGTTGGTAGAATTTGAACAATGGTGCGCCCTAAAGACTCAGGGTTCTGGTGTAGTTGTCTTCCGAGATGACCGCATCAGCAACGACTGGCTCCTACACCCCGAGGAGAAACGTTTCAATCAGGCAGCGGTCATCACGGCGCTGCAAATTCGCACCAATAACCTACCATCCTTGGGGCGGGCAAAGGTTGGTAAGAACTATGTCGCTACAGAGTGCCGTCTCTGTGGGACCGGAGGTGAAACCCTGAGCCACATCGTGAGCAAATGTGGCGCCCTCAAACTCAACCGAATGAGAAGACACAACAACATATGTGGCCTCATTGCGGAACAAGCTGAGCGGTCCAAGTGGGAGGTGCTTCGGGAGAAACATCTCACTACCACAAACGGAGAGGTTGGTGTCCCTGACCTGGTTCTAGTCAAAGACTCAGAGGCAATGATCATCGATGTTGCCCTACCCTTCGAAGTCTCCAGTGTCACCTTGAGTGACTCGGAAGCCATGAAAACCAAAAAATATCGCAAGTTCACTAGAGCGGTGATGGCGATAAGACCGGCGGTAACGAAAGTTTTGGTCAGTGGTTTTCCGATTGGAGCGAGGGGCAAGTGGCACGGGCAAAATGACAGCGTGCTGTGTCACATGGGCTTAAGCAAGGCGCGCATCAGATCCTTTGCGACTTTTTTAAGTCGCAGAACCTTTTTGCAGACTATCGACACCATAAGGCTATACAAAAGCCTCGTCCGGCACAGACGTTGCGGCAGAGTTCCGGGTGGAGCCCAGCCATGAGAAATGACATAACTCAAGACGATGTGCAACCGTGAAGACTATTGTTGGAGGGAGTAGGAACCTGGACTAATGCACGGTTTTCTGTGCTGGATGCCTTGTTCACAAAAACACCAGCTATGTCATCACATAGAGTTGACCCAAGGAACTCCTAGTACTGTGTGGAAGAGACTAAGGTGGTTGTATAGGTGAACTGTACCGGCAGTGTGCTAAGTGTTTAGCCACTTTCACTGAAATTCCTCCTAAAGAGTGACCAAAGGTGGCTTTCTCCCTGGCCCGTCTCGACCGGAAGACTTGTTTCCCCTCCTTGGAGGGGACGTCCTGCTCCGGCATCGCCGAGACCGGCCGAACCTCGGAACTACATCCTGTGTAATGTGATGACCCAAGGGCCACCCTCCATTACGCGCCTTCAGGTCCCCAACTGGGGAAGAGGACATTAATCCCCTCTCCTCCCCTTGGAAAGGGGAGGAGAGGGGATTAATGTCCTCTACCCGCTCTAGTAGTGGAGTGGGGGCGCCTGACAGGTCATGATTTTGAAACCCTTGGAAAAGTTGTCCAGGCCTTAATAACGAGGTGAGGCAGAGGAAACCCGG
>OX442353.1:1270000-1477500 GCA_949357725.1 Hyperoplus immaculatus
AGAGAGCACCTGGAGATACCTGAAGTCTTATTCTGTGGACAGATTAGTCCAAAATTTAACTGTTTGGTCATAACCAAAACCGCCATGTTTGGGCAAAAACGCAACTCTGCCTACCACCAAGAGAACCTTCTCCCAAGTGAAGAATGGTGGTGTCAAATTGTCTGCAAATCTCCAGATGTAATGTTTTGTTTGGCTTTTACCTGAAAAATCACTTTTCTTGTGGCCCTTGAGGATATTTTTGAAGGAAGTCTACTTCTAGGCAGATGTTACAACAGTTGGCAAATAATTAGTTTTATCTCTTTTAACAATTGATTTCTGGAAAAGAAAAATGTTGAATTGATAAACAAACATCTGTTATTTCATATAAAAAATACTGGTATTGATAAAAATTAACAATAAAACAATAAAATTCCAAAATGCTCAAGGGGTTGAAAAACTTTCAAACAGCACTGTATATATGTCAATTAGCGTGCATTCTCCCCCAGAGTGTATGAATGTCTGATCATGTCTCTACAGTTTGAAAGGAAACCATCTCAGTGCAGAAGAAGAGGAAGTGTTTGTGGCAGAGAAAAGGCTGCAGTTCCACTGACTGAGCACTAATGTGCATGTGTTGGGAAATGGCAGAAAAGGTGTAGTGTGAGTTCACTGTATGACAGCCATTTGACCTGGGTGCAAATGTTTGGCTGCTGGAAATACTGTATATTGGTCTCATATAAGTGTAAGAGTTTTTGTACTCCTGGGGCCTATTACACAAAAGTGGAATTCAGATATCCAGGATAATTGATAAAGCCAGTTTTGACAAAGTGTAGTCTGGGCACCTAGTCAGTTTCACAAACGCCAATCCAGGATGAAAATGGGCCGCTTTGTCAAGCCAGGTGTAAGTTAATAGGCTTGTTTGAGCACAGTTGCAGCTCGTCTGGACAGTAGACGAGAGTAGCCGAGTGCAGTCGGGGGAGTGAGCAAAGGCCTGACTGAAGCCGGACAGCTCCGAGTCGGCTCGACTTGCATGTGCCGTCAGAATTAGCGTCTTTGTCAGGACCAGGCTAAACGTAAAGGATACATCTCCATGGTAACTTATGTCCCTCTGCTTTTGTGCAACTGAATCATGGCTAAAGCAAGCCAGGATAACAAAAATATCCCGGCTTAATCCTTTATCTTGGTTTTGTGCAATAGGCCCCTGGCTGTATTGTTCTGTTTGTTTTTGTTTATTTGTTTTGAAAAAACAATACAGAGCCCTCCCTAATTTCCAATACTATTACTGGGCTGCTATTATCCGTTCTTTAGTGTATTGGGTGCATTTTCACCTTGACGACTCAGCCCCAGTATGGGTAACAATGGAGTCCAGCGCTGTTAGCCCATTGTCTCTATCTGCCCTCTTAAGCGCTGCACTTCCACTCTCTTCGGCTATTCCCAACAGTAATCCCGTGATTAAGCACTCTTCGAATTTGGACCCAATTTAGGAAGAATTTTGGAATGCAGAATTTTTCACTTTTCAGCCCAATTGCAGCTAATCATTTGTTTACTCCCTCGACGGTAGATGGTGCATTCAAGATCTGGCATAAAAAAGGCTTAAAATGCATCGGTGATTTATTTATTAATGATCTATTTGCTAGTTTTTCCCAATTGACAAAACATTTTGGTATCGAAAAGACAAATTTTTTCCGATTTCTGCAAATCAGGCATTTTACACAGAAGTTAATTCCCCAATTCCCTTATAAACCGCCAGCCAATCATGTCGATTTGTTTCTTTCTGTAAACCCCACATTAAAAGGCTCAATTTCTGTGTTTTTCAACCTTATCTCGAAATTGCATAGCCCCTCATTAGCAGCTATAAAAACCCTGTGGGAGCAGGACCTAGGTTCTGCCTTCACAGATCACATGTGGGATTCAGTCCTGGATCGAATACACTCTACCTCCATGTGCGCCCGACATGCTCTTGTGCAATTTAAAGTAGTACATCGTATCCACATATCTAAAACTAAATTAGCTCGTATGTTCCCCGATGTAGACCCGACCTGTGATAGCTGTAAAAGCGCACCGGCATCACTCTTTCACATGTACTGGTTGTGTCCCACCTTGACTGAGTTCTGGACATCAGTTTTTAAAACAATTTCTGAAGTACTTCAGCATCAAATTGAGCCGAACCCTTTCACTGCAATTTTTGGCATCGCCCCTAATTCAGGCTTGCCTAAAGTGAAGCTAAAGATACTGGCCTTCACATCCTTACTTGCTCGTAGGGCTATTTTACTTAAATGGAAAGATCCTGCTCCTCCCTCCCACTCACATTGGATTAGAGACATTATGTCATGTATGAATCTGGAAAAAATTCGTTGCACTACCCAGGGATCTGAGACTAAATTTCATAAAATATGGCGCCCCTTCCTAGACTATTTTAAGAAACCGACCACATTAATTGAAGAGTAGCTACCCCCTCCCCTTTTTTATTTGATTCAATTTATTTTTTATTTTTTTTTATTTAAAAAAAAAAAAAAAAAAATTCATATTGATTGTTCGTTTTTGTTGTGGTGTGTGTTTTGTGTTGTTGGGTATGAGGGTGGGATGTGGGTGGGGTATGTTCGGGAGAAAAAGGGGGAAAAAATTTGTACTTGATGTGCTACAATTTTGTTGTTATTAACATTTAATAAAAAAAACCTTTGGAAAAAACAATACAGATGTAAGTGTAAAAAAGAGTTTATGTACAGAGGAATCTCTTTGTTTCACGTAGTGTTTGTTTTTCTGAAATATTGACAGACGTTTTACAGTTTTACTGTTATGAAAAACAGCTGAAAGCACTGATGAACGGATGGAAATATTGTGATGACTTCTTCCTTCATTATTAGTCTTTGTTGCACTATGGGGCATGTTTTGTCTTGGCAGTATGAACAATATTTTTTTCTCAAATATTATGACTTCCATAAGGTTCTGGACATGTTCTGCAGCTGGTGGAATGTGGATGAGGTGTACTTCAAGACAGGACTATTGGAATGTTTACAGTTCTTGTAACCAAGGTATACCAACACCCTTTGGCTAGAAAATCAAATTAAGAAAGTCTTCTGTTAAATGACATAAGTGATTTTCATTTCCCCAATGGACTCTTTTTCACAGCACACATTTTAACATCATGGCAGGAACACAGGTGTATCTGAACTATTACAATAAACCATGTCTCTGTGTAGCGGAGGAAACTGGTGAATGTAGCTTACCGCGCTGATTTGCTTGTATCACTGGTTTCACTTCAGAGGTGTCGGCCAGAACACCACTTATGGCCAAAAGCATCAAATTATAAGCATAAGACTAGGAGAGGAGGATTATAGTTTATCCGCTCTTTATTTCCTTCTCTTTCACAGACACAGCAGCACACAGATCGCGGGAAAAGAACAAAGGGTTTGATCCGCTCCTGACGAGACGTTGGAACAGCTGTTATTGCGACCCGCGAATTGCAGCCGTTAAAACATGCATAAAACTATAACTGAGAACAGCAATCCTACTCACACACGGGTGATTCCACAACTCAAAACATGTTCAAACTGTAGAATGATCGCTACATGCACGCTCGCACATCTGACCGAGCGAGAGAAGAAAAGAAACTTCCTAAAAAGACTCTCCCGCCGACTGACGTCACGGCTATCAGCTCTCCTCTTTCATCCAGCTCTGGAGACACAGTGAGGAGTCGACTGCTTCGAAGGACTGGCTTACTGGCTTTCAGGAGGCTGTACTCCTGCTCGAAACTGTCCAACTGAGCTCTCCGTAGGATCAGCCGCTCGGCCTGGCGGAAATCTTCTGCTGTAGGTTGGCCATCGGCACTGGCCGCCCCGTGCAGCTCCTGAACGGTTGCTTCCAGCAGGTCCTTCCAAGAGCTGTACTGGCTCAGGTCTGGTGTAGACTGACTCGATGCGACTGTAGTGACTCCACAGGATGTCGCCTTGCGCAGCTCTGCTGCATCCTCTGCTTGGTCAGCAACAGGGTCTTTTGGCCATAAGTCTGGACCCATCAGGAGAAACGAAGGTCCCTGGCTCCATCCGTTTGCCTCTGCAAGCTCTCTCAGCTTCTTCCCACGTGTCACGTCGTCAGCAGGGTTCCTTGCCGTATCAACATGCCTCATCGGCTCACTCACATGGGGCGCTACTGCTGTGAATAGGCACTGCTGTAGTCGGGCGAGGTGACAAACAACCCCGGCTGGGCCCTGAAGCGTCCAGCCCAGCCTTGTGCGGATGGCCGCTGGTCCTCCTGGTGGTCCCAGCCTTACAGGTTCAGTGGGGGTGATGAGATGGGGGTAATCACTCCCAATGAGAAGCAAGGGTTTGACACTTGTCAGGGTCCGTATGGGCAGGCCAGAAAGGTGCTTGTACTTCTTGCGGAGTTGCTCCATGGGGTAGGTATGACTCGCTAGCTCGACGTGAGCAGTAGTGAATGCACCTCTGATCTTAAACTTGGTCTTTGGCTTTGCAGGGCAAGATATGGAGAATGACACTGATGCTCCACGCAGGGTCTGCACGTCCTGCCGAATGGTGCGAAGTAGTAGGTCCTCTGGGGTCCCTTCCATCCCTAGCTTCTCTGCCGCATCTGGCAACAACATGGTTCTCTCAGCACCGTCGTCGAGTATAGCGTAGGTGTTGAGTGCTTGGCCACCGTAGTGAAGGCGGATCTTGACCACTTTGAGTAGGACCCTACTACCTTCACTTGGCCTGTCGAGGTACAAGATATCCGTCGCGGCCCTCGTGCCTTGGCTCACAGCTGCATGGGTTTCCACGGATGACCTAGTTGGCCTAACATTGACCTCATGGAGCACTAGCAGGTGCTTCCCTTGGCAGAGGTTACATGTCTTCTTTAGGTTGCACTGGGCTGCCTGGTGCTGCAGTGCACACCGCCAACACCTTTTGTTAGCCTTAATCCATTCTGTCAACTGATCCTTGGTGAGCTTGGACACTGCAGTACACTGACTGAGGTAGTGATCTTCATTGTTGCAGAATGGACAGTATGGCTTGCTCTTGGTCATCTTTGTGAAGCCACCAGACACGGCCACATCTGGTTCCTTGGCTTCCTCATTACCACTGTGGAGAACAGTGAGGTGGCGCTTAGCCTGCCGTCCGTCCGGTCTGGAAGCTGGCTTCTCCTTAGCCCCTCAGGCTGCCAAATGTCCTTCTGCGTCCTGGCACCATGACTCGTACTTCAGCCAGTCGGAGAGATTGGTTAATGTGTGGGTTCTAGTGCCTTGATGGAACATGCAGCGGCGAAACTCGGCTCTCTGCTCTGGTGGCAGCTTACTTAGCAGACGAGCAACATGCGAGCCACACTGTAGTTCCACTTCTCCCTCTGGGCCCAATGTTCTCAGCATACCAACCAGCGACTGTATGTGGAGTGCAAACTTCTCGAAGGCGACGACGTCTCCTCGGTGAACGTCTGCAGCGTCCATCACAGCAGCGATACGCCTCAGCGCTATCTGATGTGGTTGGCAGAACTTGTCATTGAAAGCAGTTATCGTATCTGTGAACGGCGTTGGGGAGTTAAGGTAAGCATCTGCGATTAACTTAGCCTCTTCCAGGTGCAGGTGGTCAACCAAGACTTGGTACTTGAACAGCTCGGTTGCGTTATGTGGCAATAGGTTCTCCAGTGAGATCTTGAGCCGCCCAAACTCACTTGGGTCCCGGCTCGAGAACTTGCTGATTGTGGGACGTGGCCCACGGTAAAAAGGCTCTGAGACGATGGGCTTTGGGTCCTGAAGCAATCCAGATGGTGATGGCTGAGTCCATAACATGCCTGGATACTGTGGTGGGAAAGCTGAGTTACTGCCGGGTTCACCCTTCATACGAGCGTGGTCTGCAGCAAACTTGGTTTCGGCTGGTGTTAAACCGTGTGGCTGAGGTGGAGGCTGGACAGGCTTGAACTGAGGAGGTGGATAAAAGGCAGTGGTATGCCATGGTCTCATAGCAGTGGGGTGCCCACCTGCGGAGGGTAAAACCTGTGACTTATCCATCGACTGCCTAGCAGTTGGTGCTGGCACTATCTCCTCTTTATTGCATGGAGGCTCATCCGTCTTAATGTTAAGGTCCTAGCAGTGGCTGGTCACGAAGCGACAGCACCTCTCCAACCGGCTCTGGCCAAGGTGGTGGTGCTGGCCAATCATCCTCTCCGACGTCCTGAGGTTCACACTTAACCGGCGGTGGTGGTTGCTTCACCATCGGCTCTGGCTTACCGGTATGAAGAGGAGATGGGCTCTGTAGGTTACGGACAGCATCCACTAGCTGTTTTGTAGTAAAACAAAGAGGTGTTGACCGTGGCCGAGTGGGCCATTTGTTTCACTACATTTGATATTACTTGAGAGAGAGGAGACATCTCAACAGGCTTCAAGATAGACACGGAGGGGTAGGAGATCGGTCTAACAGGATTCTTTATTCAAAGGTTGACATAACAGGGTATCAGCTTAGTAGACAACTTCTACTATAAAACACAGGTATTATCTTATACGTTACAATAGATCAGATATCTAGTTCTGTACTTATCTTTGCCCTATTCCCTGGCCTATTCTTGGGAAACCGGCCCACAGCAGCTTCCTCCCCGGGCGTAAGCGCCCCGATCTAGTGAAAGCCCTTCGGCTTTATACTATCTGTGTGTGTGTGTGTGTCTGTGTGTGTGTGTGTGTGTGTGTGTGTGTGTGTGTGTGTGGGTGTGTGTGTGTGTGTGTGTGTGGTGGGGGTGTGTGTATGTGAGTGTGTGTGTGAGAGTGTGGTGGGTCTGCGCGTGTGTGGGTGTGTGTGAGTGTGTGGGTGTGTGTGTGTGAGTGTGTGGGTGTGTGGGTGTGTGTGGGTGTTTGTGAGTGTGTGTGAGTAAGAGTGTGTGTGTGCATGTTCTTTCTAAATGTCAGATCTGTGGCTATTCGTGGCACGATGTGGCAAGATGTGTCCCTACTTTCTGCTGTGTCTGCGTCAGCTGCTTGTTGTTGCAGTTTGTGTGCTGTGTGTGTGTCAACAAGGTTAAACCTAAAGGTTGCCCTGTTCTGATCAACTCAAACCTTACTAACTTATTTTAATATAACATAAATGTGTTGGAATCCCACAGTTTCATGTCTGCTCTTAATGCTCTGAGTTCAACCATATCCGATGACATGCGTCGCTGTGCTTGTTGAAGAAGGTGCCTCTCTTGGCGAATATCATCCATCTCTGCTCTGAGATCCTCACGATGTGGTCTAGGGTGCATTGCTGTAGGTAGAGGAGTAATGCGATCACGTACCCGCTCCACAGGCTCTCTCTCTGAATACAGCAGGGGGGCTAGCTGATTCTCATAGATGCGCTGTTGGCTTTCAGCTCCACAGCCCATATCCAGCTCTTGAAGAACAGCATCCCTCATCTGCAGTTGACTCAGCTGGGGAGAGTCATAGGTGGAGGTGAGGGGGGTCCTCTTGGCCGTACCCTCCTGGCGAGTAGTCTCCATATCCTCTCTGTATCCCTCACTCATGTAGCCTAGATGATCCACCTCATAATCTGCATAGCGAGCAGGGGGACGAAGGTGTCTTCTTAGGCGTGCACCACAAGCATTATAATCTGAAAAGGCTTCTGAAAAAGCAATTATAAGCAATTATAAGAAAAAGCAATTATAATCCTCCTCTCCTAGGAGAGGAGGATTATAGTTAATCCGCTCTTTATTTCCTTCTCTTTCACAGACACAGCAGCACACAGATCGCGGGTAAAGAACAAAGGGTTTAACTCCGCTCCTGACGAGACGTTGGAACAGCTGTTATTGCGACCCGCGAATTGCAGCCGTTAAAACATGCATAAAACTATAACTGAGAACAGCAATCTTACTCACACACGGGTGATTCCACAACTCAAAAAATTTTCAAACTGTAGAATGATCGCTACATGCACGCTCGCACATCTGACCGAGCGAGAGGAGAAAAGAAACTTACTAAAAAGACTCTCCCGCCGACTGATGTCACGGCCCTAACTGACAGCTACCCACACTAAACAAAACACAACCCAACACACCGTAAGAAATATCAAACACTGTAACCTATAACTTTGGGGCCTTTTCTACACTCTGTTCAACTTAAGCGTTACATCACTGCACTGTGTAACAGCCTGGTCTACAGTGAATGGAAGGCAGACATTATTGAAGTTGCCAATTGCACATGATTTTTCCAAATATCTGCGGTGGAAAATGCCTACTACTCTTCCTTGATATTATGTGAGCCACCTCCTTTCTAGTTAATGTAATTGACACACAACCATTCTTCTCATACAGCATATCATTAATCGACATCACCTTTTAAAGTGGTCTCATTACTTAACATTATAGCTGAGGCTTTATCCAAACTGACATAACTATTCAACCATGTGGGCACAACCCATACATTCCAAAAACCCTGCAGGAAGGCTACATCAACATCAAATAAGTGAAACTGCTTCGCACCAAGTGATTTATTGTTACACCTCCATAAAGTCATTAAATAAATGGGTCATTCTTAGGTGGATTTTTGTGTCCTTCGCAGACAAAGAAAACAAAAGCACATTTCTTATTTTAAAATGTCACACCTAATTTACACTAAAATGACTTTATAAAAAATAAATGGTAGATCAGGCAATATTTTCATATTGTAAAAAATTGTGTTTTATATGTGGTTTTGGTTATATCTCCATTGTCCCATGGTCCAGTTTTGGACATTCAACCCTGCTTGATTGTAAAAATAAATATTTAACAATATAAAAAAGTCTATTTTAATTAGATGTATCCTGTGTTGTTAGAAATATTAGTATTTCATGTATTATTTCACTACAAGAACACCTGTCCCTTGGGTTCACTGTCATGTCCAACACACTGAAGAAAATGTGTTTTATGGGAGTTTTCTTTAGGGTTTGTGTACTAGGTGATCACAGCATTGTCATTTGAATGTAGAGCACATAGCTACAAGAGAAATGCAGCTCCGTAGTGGGAACAGACAACTGTAGAAGTCAAGGTAAAGCTTTGTTAAATCAAGAATATGTTTATTGGCTGTCATTCCCAAACAACTCATATTTCCTTTAAATGATTAAATAATAAGAAAATAAACGTTTTATGTTGTGTATTTTGAGTACATTTAATGCAAACTCTAAAAAGGACATTTCCAAACTGATATATTAGCAAATATTTAAAATAATGTAACAAAATGTCATTTCTACAACAGTCATTTCCGGCCATTTTTCAATGTGATCAAGGCACTGTGGTAGAAATGGTGTTATAAATGCTTTTCATTTGGCTTATATAACTGGAAAATATTAAGATAAAGAGTTAAAAAACATGTTATTAGCTAATTGATATCAAGGCCTACACATTATTCGATTACTGTTTGTCAACTAATTTCCACCACACAATCATTACCACAACAACACATCTATCTTATCTATCTATAAAGCAAGAAACGTCTGTCTGTCTGTCTGTCTGTGTGTGTGTTTTCCTGTGGCTCGCATATTGTTATATATTGTGGGTTTTAGATGTGATAAAACTTTTTCGTTCGTACATTTTAGTGTTAAACTGTTTTATTTTGAAGTCCGGATTGAGTAAGGTTGTTTTCCGGGTGAGTCGAAAAGATGTGGGTTTTATTGTGAAAAACAAAGGAAGTGTTTGTTATTTTTGTAAGTTAAGGTAGTGACAGGGTGTATTCACGTAGGAGAACAAAGAGGGCGATAAAGGGAGATTTTCCTGTGTTTAGCTTGGTGGGCTCCTCCCATTAGTTTCCTCTGGATGGGGACACCTCCCCTTTGATTAAAAGCAAGAGATCGAAGAGAGGAACGGGAGTTGGGTACTCAACTCGGTGACACAGGGCGGAATGCACTAAGCACATCTCTCTCTCTATCCATCTTGACACAGATGACTTGGTAAAATTCTTAAACTTTAGAGTAGAGTGGGAATGAAAGAATAGGAAATCTCCTAGAATGGTGAATGGAATTAACGGAATATTGGTAGTCTACAGTGGCTCCTCTGTTTGGCAATATCCCTTAAATCCTTACCATTTTTAAGATTTGGGGGAATTTAGATCAAGGATAGGCGCAAAACAAATTAGAGAGCATGCAATAACTCTGATTATTATTATTATTATGAAATTGACCAAGTGAACATCTATAATGGGAAATAGACCAGAACTCCATTTGATGAGTATGTAGGCATATAAACGTATTTCTATCTTTTCTGTTTTTCTGTTATATGATTCTTGTAATATCATGTAATTGAATAAAAACTAGTAAACGTTCCGCACGTCTCTGTCACATTTTGTTTATGTTGAGAAAACTACGGACCTAGATAGGGTTTTTTCCAACAGAATGAGGTAAAGCGCACCTGTGAGGACACAACGTAAGTTTGGTATACCCGTGCACAGCCGACATCTGCTGACAACACAACAATACACAATCTCATACACCAAATCTTTTTTAACTGAAAGAATATGTTTTAATTCCTTCCCAGGTTTAACGCGAGCGTTTAAATTCTGAAATAGTATATCTGTTCTATTTTTTAGGAAGGGTGGTTAACAAACATAGGTTGCATAAAACTGAATTTAATAACTTGTGAAGGATGTCTTCCGTCTGAGAGTGGTGAATGAAATAAATACACAAGTCTTCTAACGGGTATACGTTTAGAGGGTTTATTTTCTGGTAACGAAAGTAAGAGGAAAAAAGAGGAAGATTGACTGGAACAAATATAGAAGGGTGATATTACATACAGACACCGGCTTCATTCTATATATGAGGAGGTTCTGATGAAATAAAACGCTGGGTACTTATTGAACATTTTCCTTGAGGGTGAATCTTGCGCTGTCACGTCTGAGGCCGGGGTTTGCGTCTTAAGGCCCGGACACACCGGCCCGATAATCGCCGTCGTAGAGTTTCGAGGGGACGGAGACACGAATCTGTTTGGGGTGTGCCGTGAAATCGGTCGTAGTTGATGTCGTCGGGCTTCTTTTGAGCCGATTGAACATGTTTGAGCAATTTGATTTGTGGAGGGCTAGCGAATCAGTGAAGCCCGGAAGTGAGGCGGGTAGCACAAACAGCTAACAACAGTTAGCCATCGTTTTGATGTGTTTGTTTGTTTTGTTCAGCGAGTACTCACATGCATCAACCCTTGTTGACTGCCCGCCACCATGCTCTGCTAAAAATGGTGCTCTTTATGGTCCATAAATATAAATACGTATTTCTATCTATGTTTATCGTCTAGAGAGCCGTCCCATCATTTCCGGCTTCCGTATTTTTTCGGGCCACAATACAGATTAGCGCCACCTGCTGTTATGGAGACATTACGTCCCGCGCAAGCGCAGAGCGTACGGAAAATCAGCAGTCGTTTTGGTGTGTTCTTTGCACTTTTTCGGCCGCGACGGGAAGACTGGAGCTCCCTGAATCGGCAGTCACCATTTTCGTGTAGTCGGACTGGTGTGTCCTGGCCTTTATAGCAGAAACCGTGGTGAGAGGGGAGATTTCTTTATGAAGAGAGAGTTTACAATTAGACCACAGTGTTACAAGTTAGTTAATACTGGTTTATTAGGACATAAATAATAGACATTCGATACTAACTTTTCATTATTGGTCGGACTTTTCCGGTCCCGATCGCTTCAATATCTCTCGGACTGTTAGTCAGATCGGCCTGAGCTTCAGGATATGGCTTGCACACGGCACAAAGGTATGCATCCTTGATTGATTGTGAGGTTTTTTGGACCAAATATGTAGAAGTTATCATATTTATATCATACTGGCGAATACATGTGCGCACTGAAGGCCACAGTAACCGACGCAGTGTTGCCAACTCTTCAGTGAGGAAAGTCGCTAGAAGTCGCTAGATGACGTCATCGCCTAATTTGCATATCGGTAGAAGTAAGTAAAAATCCCATTCATCTTCTCCATAGCCATAGCGGATTATTATCATGGACCTATTCTAAGAGATTATTAGCCCTAATTTCATCACCATCTAAGGAAGACTTATATGACTTGATACAAGGTGCTGTACATGACACAAGTTTGCATGGTATCAACCTCGTTTTAAGAAAAACATAGTTTATTGGCGATCTCTGGAAGAAGAACTACACTACCCATGATCCTTGAGCGTCACACCGACGTCTCTGATTGGTGGAGCACGGCGTTGTGACGTCGTCACTGAAACGTTTCCCGCTCGCGCGAAAAGTGAGCAAGAGAACAATGAGGTAAGAACCTTAGAAGAAACGCCATGGACCTATAAAGAAAGGTAAGAACAGCTCAAATATGTTTAGAAATACAAATGAATAATTCCAATCCTCCTCCTTTATCCGGGCTTGGGACCGGCAAAAGTGACCAAAAAGGAACACTTTGGCAGAGTTACTTAGGTTTTTTTATTATTTTTTTTATTTATATTTATATATTTTTTTTTTATTAAGTTTGTTTTTTAACTTTATGGTCCGCGTAGGAGCCTACAACAGGTAACATTTAAACATGAACATTTTTAAACACAACATGTGTTGTGTACAATATACATTAACAATCTAAATTGCCCACTCTGGCAGTTAGGCCTATTCAAGTTTTTCTTTTTTTTAAGTTTTTTGTTTTTAATATGTTTTTTTTTCTTAAGCTTTGTTTTAACCTTATGGTCCACTTAGGAGCCTAAAACAAGTCACAGTTATATATGAACATTTTATCTTGACACTTTTTTGTGATGATGTTAACTAGTCTGGCCCTAATTGCAGGTGAGGTTCCAAACAGTTTCAGAATGTGATCAGGCACACAGAAACGTTTGCCGCTCGCGCGAAAAGTGAGCAAGAGAACAATGAGGTAAGAACCTTAGAAGAAACGTAAGAACAGCTCAAATATGTTTAGAAATACAAATTAATAATTCCAACCCTCCTCCTTTATCCGGGCTTGGGACCGGCAAAAGTGACCAAAAAGGAACACTTTGGCAGAGTTACTTTGGTTTTTTTGTTTGTTTTTTATTTATATATATTTTTTTTATTAAGTTTGTTTTTTAACTTTATGGTCCGCGTAGGAGCCTACAACAGGTAACATTTAAACATGAACATTTTTAAACACAACATGTGTTGTGTACAATATACATTAACAATCTAAATTGCCCACTCTGGCAGTTAGGCCTATTCAAGTTTTTCTTTTTTTTAAGTTTTTTGTTTTTAATATGTTTTTTTTTCTTAAGCTTTATATGGTTTCTTATGGTCCACTTAGGAGCCTAAAACAAGTCACAGTTATATATGAACATTTTTAACTAACACTTTTTTGTGATGATGTTAACTAGTCTTGCCCTAATTGCAGGTGTGGAGGGAGGTCTGAAAACCAAAAACACAGACAGGCTGTGCTAGCTCACAGAACCAGTGACTCATCGTCACTCAGGCTCTCCCCTGCAGGTTCAGCTGAAGGAGCTGCCTTGAATGAATAAGCAGGTGAGGTTCCAAACAGTTTCAGTATGTGATCAGGCAGCTGGTGCTCAAAGCAAGCCTCACCTGACAGCTTTAATCCATATCTGATGTATAGGATGGAGTTCAGGGTTTGCAAGGACATCCTGTTCCTGAGTTTGGTCTTCACCACACTCATCTGGCTGAACACTCTCTCAACTTCAGCATTTGAGTGTGGCAAAGACAACACAGCCACAGCAGCCATGGCGAGTTCCTGAAATGGATTGAGACCAGCTGCGTCCCTGAACCTCCAAATCTCACTCCAGAAGCTCAGCGTGTTCTTTTTCTCAGTCCAGACACTGAGGTGGATGGTACGCCATTGCTGGACAATCTTGTCTATTGCTTCAGGTGAGTAGCCAAGGAGCTTTGCTATTGTGACCATTTCTGCTGGGCTCTTATTGTGCTTCAGAGTTTCCTCTACATTGAAAACTGACATGTATTTCAATGTCTCTATGTTCTCAGGCAGTCTCATCCTCAGCTCATTGGTGAGGGAGATAGTGAAGGCGACACACCGTTTTCTGACATTTTGCTCATCGTCAGGCGCAAGGTGGAGCTCAGCTACCTTTGAGTCAAAAAGGAAACCAAGGTATGGAACAGGACTTATGTATCCATCAATTGGCCCTTTCAAAACATCCACCTTTGCCAGTGGATTCAGGACCCTGCTGCTCACAGACTTAACCCATTGATGACGGCTGCTGCGCGATGCCACATTGCCTCTCCTGCCTGATGCTGCATCGTGCAGCATTGTTACTTTATCTAATTTTCATGGCATGCGCAGCATAGAATGCACTGTCATTGGTTCAAATACACATGAGGTGGGTTTTGTTGATTTTTTAAGACCACGTGATCACCCAAAAGTTGTGTGGTTTGGCGAAAATCACATCAATCAAAAAAATTAAAAATAAAAAATAAAACAAAATAATAAAAAAAAATAAGCAGGCTGTGTCAGCGATAGTGTATTACAGAACAGTTAGTGGCGTTTGGTGCGCAGAATCAAGGTCCACTATAGGCTACTGACGAAAATCACACTAAATATTTTATATTATTTATTCTTTTTTTTCTCCCCCATCTAATTTTGACGATTTTTAGAAAAATTTGTTGGTGTGTAAGCGCTAAGGGAGCATGTTTAAATAAAACCTGTGAACCTTAACTTTTCAATGTATTTTATGTCATGTTTCTATGTGCTACACAGGCTTAAGGTTTTGGTAGACTTGACAATTCGTACTATTTTTTCAGAAAACCCTCAGGCATTAAGGACATGCACAACCCAGTCTCCAGAGAAAAACGTCCTCAGAGAACTCTTCCGCAAACCACGATTACGTAGCTCAGACAACGTATCGACGTTCTGAATCAACGTTCCATTGTAAAAAGTGGACACTGCGCCCGCACCACGTGACTTTCAAGTTTTCACTTTCAGCACAGAAGAAAGATGGCGGCAGGCCGTGTAAAAAGCTGAATTTTACGGCCGTTTCTGTATCTTAAGGTTTTTTGATAACACTTTTAGCGAGAAATGTGTACTTTATGTTCACAATCTTGATTCAGCGAATGCATATTAGCTTTAGTTTAGATGTTACGCGGATATAGCTCGGTCCTGCCAGCAAAATGTTCTGAATCGACGTCATACAATGTTGTGAACCGACGTTTCGCCGTGATACATCAGGTCGGCAATCAGGCCACGCCCCCTTTGGGGAGAAAACAAACCGAACGTGCCATTGACTATAATGCAAAATTGCGGTCCAAAACAGCACAAAAAGAAAACGATCAGAGGTAAATAAGTTAAAATTTGACCGACCGACACAATGTCAAAATCCTTCACAACAACTCTGCTGGTTGGATAACGTTAAAGACACTTATAAATGATTAATTTGGTCAACCTAAAACCATGTCTTTTTAGTCTCTCAGCATCAAGCTGGCGCAATGATCCGACCCATTGGCCAGAGATATCATGCCCTGATATATATCTTCACCTCACTGAATCTCTATGTAAGCTGATTACACGTGAAATAATTGTTACTTTAAGTTTTGTTGTCTGTAATAATGCTTACTATGTTAATAGTATAGTGCTATGCCTTGACTAGACTGTACCAACTGTTCTAACGGCTCATTACGATAGCAAACTCCCACTGAAATGCAGAGCACGGGGGAAGCCGGGAGCTTCCTGCTGTCATACAGACCTTATTTAGGGGAATTTTTGGGGGCATGGCGAAGGAATAAAACCATGATGTTTGTTTTTTACCATGTAAACCACACAACAGCTCAGGACATTGCAGATTTTAGCTTTAACGGCTTATTTTGAATGATCGCTATGTCTATGGAGTAAGCGGTATTGTTTGTTAAGGGGGCGTGGTCACGAGAGTTCAGTCCAGATGACGTATTGCCGACGTGATGTATGCCCACGCGTTGCCATGGTGACACAAATGTGTCATATATTAGCCTACGTAGGCTATCTGATACACACATAAAAGACGATTATTTACATGCTTCCCAACCCATTTTTATTACCACAGCAGCATGGGGACGTAGCCTAGATAATAAATTGTGATTTGGGTGTTAAATCTATCTAGGCTACTTTTTTAAATAATCATTTTACGACCATTTCAAACCCGGAAGTACACAACGATATAGGCTTACTGACGCTCTGATGAGTTTGTTTTGTTGTTGTTTTTAGATATTTGTATAGGCCTATGTAAAATATGTGCTTCTAATTATTTTTTATATTATATAATTCTATGCTATCTCCTTAATGTGCCTTGATAAAAAACGAGTGGTTGTGATCGAGTTGTGTGACATTTAAATGACCAGATTACTTTTACCTATGACTTTATTATTGATGCCTAACTGTTCTGCATTCTTGTTATTCTTGGGACTTTGTAAACAAATGTCTTGCTAAAAAAAAAACTCTCAGGTGAAAGTATTTGACTTATTTAAAGATATTAGCCGGTGAAAGCCTATGGCACGCGTTGCCATAACGACGCTGCCGCATTACGTCACCAGAAGTAAGCGGCGGACAGGTTTGACTGTGACACAGCTGACAGCCTATACTACGAGACACTGGATTTCAACCAGACACCTTTGTTTGACACTATTCTTAATTTTTATTCATGTTCTTGCAAAGGAAATAGTCAAACCCGAAGCCTCCTAAGTTACAATCATTCACATATTAAACTTACCCATATACGTGATGGTCATAGCCTGGCGCCAGACTAAACAGCGCCTCCACGAGTGCCGCCGAGGTAATGACACCTAAGGTGTGAGGTGGACCTCAAAAATTTTTTTTGACAATGAAATGTACATTTTTATTCATGAAATGTCTGCTGACAGTGACCATAAAATAATAAAGAACCAGGTGGATCGCTCATTTAATAAGATGCAATGTGATAACATCCTTCATGTACAGTAGACTAGATTTAACGAAGGATCCATGGGGATGAGGAATGGATCAGGTTTATGCTTTCTGTTACTCTATTTCTTAACATATTGGTATATCAACTGTACATTATGATATTGACTGACGCTAAAGGATGTAGGCCTACACTTGCAAACCTTCTGGAAAATAAGGTTGAGGTGGAATACACGTCAATCTTCAGCAATACATTGGGTTTATGAGTAAAGATATCATCAAAAATGGTAGGAGGAAAAAAGATTCAATTGATTATTTGTACAAGGATTTATTGAAACAACAATATTTATGCGAGCCTGTGAGAAATACTTTGTTGTTCCCAACAGGGTTAAAGGGACACTGTAACGTTTTAAGTAATGTATTAGCTAAAATCAATATCCTCAATCATAAATATGTCCTCATTGGTGTAAAATCACCTCTGCCAATAATCTGAATTATCCTCCTGAGCGGAGAATTACAAATATTAAAGGCCTACTTCACCGGTTTGAATATGAAGGTGTATTGAATTCTGAGATCCTATGTAGTATAAATGTGCGAAAAAAATTAAAATCGGTTCATCCTAGCCTGAGAAAAGGCAGAAAGAGTGTTTTTTTTAACCCTATATTTCTCTTTCTCGTGACATCACAGAAAGAGAAATACAGGGTTAAAAAAAAACGTACTTTGTAAATATTACTGTGATGTCACAGTAAAAGACATCACAGTAATATTTACAAAGTAAGTTTTTTTAACCCTATATATATATATATATAATATATATATATATATATATATATATATATATATATATATATATAACTCTGATATGATTCAGACTTTACATGAAAGGGTATCATAAGATAAGGTAATATTATACATATAGGATTGAAGTTTATTGTAAATAAGATAATCTAAAAGTTAAGCCCATACCCTTGTCCCATGGCCATAATGGGCATTCTGCAGCCAGGATGATGTCTATCGAAGGAACAGCTTCTTCCTCTTGGACAAGCAGGTTGTAAAAGCCGATGACCTCATTAAGTTGTTTCTTTTCCTTCTGAATCTTTGACCTAATGCGGTGCCTGGCCTTGTTGCTGTCTGCAGTAAATAAAAAATAGAAAAAACATAAAATTATACCCATTTTCTCATTGCTTAATCACAAGCAGTTGTTCACAAGAGCAATGTAGAAAATAGCTGATCAGAACAAACCATTCTGACGATATTTGTCTTGTTTCTTTTGCTGGATGCTTAAGGCCAAGCTTTCCATGACACGCTGCAGCCCAGGTGCATCTTGTGGAGTGATGTTTGTTGGAGCTGTCGATTGGTCAATAAAATCACATTTAAGAAGTCAATAATACACACACAATTTATTTTGAGCTATATTAGCGCAATTCATACTTGCTGCAGCCCATTCCCGAACATCTTTGACCCACTGCAGGATGTCCTCAGTCAACTCCAGGTCTGACATCAAGGTCTTGAGTTCTTTGACCACAGCTTCAGTCCTCTTCAGTGTCTGCAATTGATATAAGTGTTTCAACTAGGAGTTTTTCCTTTCATGACACTCAAATTGTGTGAACAATTAATAGCACAGCCAGTGTAGGTGACTAAATTCTCTGAAGAAAATGCTATGACTTACGCGCCCAAAGGTGCTAGAACGTTGCTCAAGCATTTTAACAAATGCTTGTCGGGATAAACCTGGTGCAGTGACTTTCAGCTCTTCGAATGTCTTAAAGACATCAACAGCGTACAATGTCTGAAAAACCACATTACCAGACCAGTAGGTCTTTCAGTCCAGGAGTCCATGACGTTAAGCAGGACCTGCAGGTACTTGTAGGCAAGGACAGATCATATCGTCCTGTGGAAACAAGGGAATATAATATGTCCTACATTTTAACACCAATTCAATTCAGTTCTCTCAATATACTGTGTGTAGTCGTTGCAGAATCATAGCCCAATGCTTCAATGATGAAGCATTGGGCTTACCGTTCATGGTGACCAGCAGTGGCGTGCACAGACATTTTGGGGGGCAGGTGCTCAGTGCAAAAAAAAGGGCACAATATATTCTATCGATGAATGACCAAATCATTTTAAGGATACTTGTACAAAACCCCCCCTGGCCTAATGACTTTTAATACCCGGCCACACATAGAGTGTTTCTCAAAAGGAATTTGGGAGACTGTGTTTGGGACCCTGGACCTTCTAGGGGTGTCCGGGGGAATGCTCCCCCGGAAGAAAAATTTGAACCTTTTAAAGTAAAATTCATCAATCTGGTGCACTTTGAGAAGAAAGCTAAGGCTAAATCACCTGTGTCGGGCTATTTAGTACTATTTTCTGGAATAATTTGGAGACACAGAATTACCAAAAAGCAGAAAGAAAAAATGTATGTTTGATTTTCTGATTTTTTAAAATAATCCCTTATCCCGAATTCTGTCTTTGAAGTCTTCGTTAGGCCCTTGATCTCCGTACTAATAATATCCTATTAAGGTAAATACAAGATTACTGCAAGTCTTGTAACATAGAAATAACTTATGTTTGGGACAAAATAATATAATTAGCTTATATAGCTTCATGACTGATTTAGTACCACCAACCCACTTTGCGTAGAAATGTGTGGACAGCTTTTAAGATATTTCAATAACATTTGAGGAACAGTTCAACATTAAAATCTGAGCTTTAAAAGGCCCTGAACAGTTAACATGACTCTGGTCTTGACTCTGACCTTTCGTCTTCATCTTCCTCCTTGCTGATGGTGGATGCTTTCATCCAGGAGAGCAGAGAGCTGCTCCCCTGGGCTGCCTGCTGTATAGCTCCCTTTCTTTTTCCTTTTTTAACCTCTCCTTTCTAGGCATTATACTGCAATTTGTAAATAAAAAGAGACCAACCATATGAATAAGCCTGCTTGGTTACATTACAACAAGGCACAAGGCTACTTTTTCTGCAGGCAATTGGGAATTGCCTGTTTGTCATTTAGCAAATAAATTACTGCAAGTGAAGTGTTAATTATATAGCCTAAAGTAAACCTAAACAACACTAAATATTCAGCATACTGATCGATTCACATGCTGTACCAATGACAAACTCCGCCGACATTAGTTGTGTTCATCACGTCATATCTATTTTTTTTGGGGGGGGGGGCTAGCTGGACAGTCGGCTAATTTATGCTCAGCTGTGTGGCGCTGCATGATGCTACTTTATAACAGAGACAAATAAATGCAAGTTATAGCTTGGCAACTGAGGCTTAGGGGGCAAACAATACATTCTTGACTCCATTCATGTATGTGTTACCTCGCTGGTGGAGCAGGGCAGGCCGGGGAGTAGGTGTGTGTGTGCAGCAGCTGTGAACTGCTGCGGCAACACACCTCCGTTTGTGTCCACTCTGTGCGTTCACGTTGACAAAGGAAGTGTGTGTGGAGGAGGAGGAGGGGGGGGCATATTTATTGGGGCATTATTGTCAAAGTTTTTAATCGTTGAGCATTTATAGATGATAATGTCGGCATGGGCCACATACACTGTAAAAAAAAAAAAAAAAAAAAAAACTTTCACATTTTTTTTTTTTTTTTTCAAAAGGGCACTTGATTGGGCCAGGGGAAAAGGGCAGGTGCTTCAGCACCACCTCAGGTCTACCTGTGCACGCCACTGGTGACCAGGATAATATCTCGCCCAGTACAAACAGTGATGTCTGCAGCATCACAACTGCATATGTTGCCAGGCCGAGCAACTGGTAACAGACGTGCTATAATGAAATACAAAGCAAAGAAATAAGGATTACATCTCCAAAACAATATTTTATAATCTAAAATAATTTTAAAACTTTTCATACATGCATACCTTGTTCAGATATTGTATGTGTCCCATCATCATTTAGCAATGCATAGCATGTAGGTGGAATCGCTGTATAAAAACCCTCAACCAGAGAGTCCCTGTTGTGTAAAACACAACTCTGATGATGGACCACGTCACAGTCGCTGCAAAACCGTTGCTTCGGCAGGCAGTTGCGACATCTTATTACAGCCTGTTCCATGTTGCAGTGGTCACAAAGCTCAAGCAAAGGTTTCTCTGCTGAGAGCATCAGATCCAATAGATGCGGCCTTGCAGTCTCCCATTTCTCATCGGACAGTGTCTGCCGCATCTGCCAAGTCCTAGAAACCGAAGCTTCTAGTGAACAATCCAATGGATCTTCCATCAAGCTTTCCTTCAGCAACTGCAGCTTTAAGTCTAGGAGCAGAGCATGAAATTACTATCTTCAAAAGGTAAACTAACTCTTGATTTTGGACTGCTTGTAGACAATAATGTCTGAATGCCAACATGTAAATGATAAACAAACCAATTTGAAATAAGAAAGCCAAACTAATGATATGATAACTATGATATCAAGACATGTTCATAGAGCTTAAAACCTACCAATTGCCTGCTGCGCCTCTTCAACTTCTGACGCAGTAGCTTAAATATGACAAAGACAAGGTCAGAACAAAAACAAAATTACGAACATAAATTATAAGTTGCATGGTTGTTAAATTCTATTTATCTACTCCCATATATTTTTAATAAAACATTCACCAGATGATGTAAATAACTTTGTTTACCTTCTGCTGAAGTGGTGGCATCATCTTGATGGGTATCCTTTGGCTTTAAGTGAGAGGATGTCATAAAATAAATCGTATGATCAGGCAATGATTAAATTGGTATCTCTACCTTTCAATGGCCATTAAAAACAGCCAAAGCCCCTTTTACATGAATCTAGTTACTATTTCAACTTTAATGTGGTGTGATATTGTAATGTAAGGAACTACAGTAACACTTAGAAAAGGAATTTAAATATCATTAGCCATCAATTTGAGAACTGGAGACTTTATGATCCTCAGACGGATGCGCAGACTCATTGAATCAGGAGAAGTCACACTAACCTCCATGAGATGTCTGTTTCTCAGCCAATAAGCGACCATGCATGTCCCTCTTCCTCCATCGCACATCCTTCTCAGAGTGTTTTTTTTTTTTTTTTTACTTTTTCCCCTGCTCACCTGATTCTTTCCTCTAAAATGAAAACATCATTGAAACATTTAGTAGTGTTAGGTTACAGTTGCTATCTGAGGAGACATTACAGTGCTAAACAAAATTGCATATATGAAAAATATTTAGAAAATAGTATTGTGGCACTGTACTTGAAAAACGTGTCTTGCTAGTTTCACAAGAGTTACTAATTTATTCAAATGACATGTCTAATTGCATGCCATATTGCTGAGGATCTACACACCTCTGTAACATATATTAATCCCAGTAACTTGGTGAGTAAACATGATATATTTTCAATCGTATTCAGCTGCAGCCCCGGAGACAAACACCTTGGCGTTACAACAACACCCAGGCGTGACGGAAGTAACTGTGGTGTGACGGAAGTTACCTGTATATTTTATTTTTGCAACGTCATAAACTTCTAAGTTGTAAACAACGTCAAACAATAACAAGACCGCAGACCGATACTACGTTTGTGTTATTTATATTGTTTTGGCGATTAGGTTCACAGCTGGGTGGTTAGGGTTAGGGCAAGGGGACAGGGAGAGGTTAGAATATAGAAAGAACATTGACGGAACACCGCGGCGGCCATCTTAAGTACGTCACGTCAAACAATAACAAAGTCATGGAAGCTAAATAGTCAAATCACGTCCGTCACACCACAGTTACTTCCATCACGCCAGGGTGTTTGTCCCCGGGGCTGCAGCTACACATAGACATGGCTACTATATTTCCCAGGAAATCAAACAATTTACAAACAAAACGTAGGCCTACTTCTGTGCCATGCAGGTCAGCCAAGTTGGTGTCAAGGCAAGCTTCTTCGACTTCCATAGTATCATCTGAATCCCCCATGCTCTTTCCTGGGTTTTCAGACATGGTAGCAAGCAACTGCAGTGGAAGATTAAATACAGATAACATTGGTCTATAATATAAAATAACTAGCGTGTGTTTTAATTAAAATTAGGTGGGTTGTTGGAAAGTCTAACATCAATGCTACTAGGCTACATATAACATTAGGCCTACATAAATAAAAACATACTAGGGTACATTTGGAAGAACATTCGCTCTACTTTACCTTGACGAGGTTTCCTCTTCTGGAGTTAACACTGACTGACGCAGACGCATTCTTATATAGCCTAAACACACGATACGACACGCCCCTTCTCAGCCGCGGGAAACGGGGCAGCCATCTTGTTTGCCAGTTTGTTTGGTTGTAGTTTTGAAAATTAAAAAGTGATAGTAGGCTACTGTGAGGTGTTTCGTGTGATGCTTTACACATTCATGTAATCAGATTTGATAGATTATTCTGTCCCCTGTCAGATTATCACCCCCAAAATTCTCTGGATGGCTTGGCCTACTGAAAATAGTAGCCTATGAGAAATATTCTGTTCTAGCGGTTTAAATAGTGAAGACAAATGTAAAATGGCCTGTGCATGGGAGTTAACCATATCACATTTCAAACAAAGTCCGTTCAATGTGCTTCAAACACAAATGCAATAGGAAACATTGTATTATAAGTGTAATGAGATGTGTTGCATGTTGTTGTTTAATTCTAAACTGAAATGTAGACACCTCTTGTGTATCCAACAAACCACTCAGATGGGCCACACCTCTTCTATTGTCTTATGCTGTATCTTCAAACTGCCCCCCCCCCCTCACATGACTGACCAATTAAAAGCCTTGCATTGTTGTTATGGTGAACTGAAGTCATTGTTGTTGCCAGGATAAAACACCTGGGCCCTGTACTGTTACTTGCAAGTCTTCTCAGATAGTCATTGCGGGGCTTCCTGGGTCGGATGGACCTCCATGTTCTACTGGATGGAACATGAAGCCTCTGTTGTTTGATTAATATACTCCTTGCTTGATTATTAAAAACTCTTTGCTTGATTATTACAGTCTTATGATCTCACTTTTCTCACTACAACATAAATGGATATTTGAATGTAGGCCTATAAAAAATAGTGATTCATGAAAAAATTGCCTAATTAATTCCCTGCCACCACCAACATAAAATAATGTAGGATTATTTCAACATGCCACATTTGAAAGGAGTTACAGAATTTGTGAGTCAACCAGAAAGTCACAGGTCATAATGACCTTACAGATAGCAACAACAGCAGGTGTTGCAAACACAGTAGAAAACAGGACAACAAGTCCTCCAATTCATACGACCATATAGGTCGTTTGTTCCGCCACAGATTACGACTCATTGTTACGTATTCAAAACGGGCTAACGAGCACCTCTACAGGTTGCGGGAGGTAATAGGCCTCATGGCGCATTCATGTGCTCCTCGGATGGTCCGAGTTGTAAAGTCGTCCTTCCGACTTGAGCGCGTGCTCACTTGCTCTCGGCTCTCATATGTCATGTGTCATATGTCAAGTCAGAATACTGTAACAACAACAAACAACAATATGGATACTAAGAAGAAGACTTGTGGACTGTTACTGCACACAGAGTTATACTCTATATTGATAACTTTCTCCAGTATTTTCGTTAACATTGGCCTACTAGAAATAGACATCTCTACTTTTAACCGTCAGGTTGATGAGTCACAAAAATCTTTCCCGAGTTTCCAAGTTGTTTATTCCGACACTTCGGAATAAACTCTTCTTTCACTTGCATTTTTCGACTCGGAAACTCGGTTTTCGGATGTGTCTGAAACCACATGAACGCACCATGTCACATATTTTTCGTCGCACTTGATGACACCGAGGAGCTAATACGAAGGTAAATGGCTGATCCAATAGTGGTAAAACAATTTGAGAGCGGTATAATATGTAATCAGTTCATTGTTGTGTTCTCTCTATGTCTAGTTTGGTGACATGGATCACTTTTGGTATTATGGTCACCTCAGAATATAACGTTTTCAGAACCTGGTTAGCCAAAAGTTATCTTTGAAAAAGTTAGCTAGTGCAGACATGAGTGCTTTGATAAATCACCGATATTTTTATTTAAATCACCGATATTTTTATTTAATGTATTTAAATTATCTATATACATCATTATATTTAATACACATTAAGGCATTGTGTTAGGTAACAGCTGATTAAACCTTTCTTATAGCGATATAGCTCGATTCGATCTGTTGGATTTAGAAGTTCGTGCTACATGCAAGACCTGCAGCCTTCATGCGACTTTCCGGGCTGCTTTTCGTTCGGATGCATTTGTTAGAATTCCAAATCACAATGTCATTCTCAGGTATTTGTTAATTATACAAACATCCGATTTTCAGGCTAATTTTAGAGACCTTTTCCCTAGTGGGCTAGACTAGGCTACCTTGAATACAGAGTTTTTATGTATTGACATGATAAAACCATAGGATAAAACGAATTTGGGGAACCGGTTCTTTAGCTGTAACAATTTTATTTGAAAGCCAACACATTTGCTCACGTTGTAAACCAGATTTTCGTAGGTAAAAGACATAAACTCCTGTCCAATCACTATGGATGATATAATTGTGTAACCTCTGATAATAAGCATAAAGTGTTCTAATCATCATATATGTTTCATCCATTCTCCAGATGCCTACCCAAAAAGATTGTATCACTTGTTCGAGAAAAATTGGGGTAGCTACTAAAACATGCCGTTTTTGTGGGGCCAAACAGCCATACAAAAATAAGCTTGAGAAACAAAAAGAAAAATTGAGAACAAATTGGGCCACCAGGCAAAAGAAGAATAGTTGCCTGAACAAGCTGTTCGATTCAACTAATCTTTTGGTATGTTTTTTTTCTTCTTTTCAATCACTTATATTTACATTTATATTGCTACGTGGCTATAACTCCATTGACTTTTCCAGCATTACAATATTAATTTGTTTTTTTAAATGTACTGAGACAATAATTTTAAACTAAATGAAAATTATAAGGTTGTTGCGTGTCTATTCAATAGTGAATGCTATCTTGTCATTTGCAGCAGTAACATCGCTCTAATTGCACATATATATTAATTCCCTCCTAGAAACTTTAGTTCACTGACTATTAATCAAGAGCATAAAATATTGTTCTTCTCTGAAATTGTTGTAATGTACGGAGCCCCTCTGGTGACATCTGGGAGAGAAAAAAAAATCTGTTTGCCCGACTTAGTGATCTGTTTGCATGACTTCATAATCTGTGGCCACAATTTAATAAATTGTGGGAACGAGATACGTATGTTGTGGCCACAAATTAACAATTATAAAAGGAGTGTGTGCTGTGTTGTCTATCGTTGCAGCAGGGGTTAGACCATGTCGGCTATGGACAAGATAGAAGAAATATCGTTCTATTTTAACCTCGGAATGAGTTACAATGACATTTAATGCCATTTCATTTCATGACTAAATAATATGCTGATCTGACATAAAACAGCGCTGAAAAAAAGCATGAAATGAGGCAGCCAGCAAGTAGGTTAACTCTGCCTCACTGAAGGGGGCGTATGCATGAGCCAACAAAGTGATAGAGAAATACCTGTCAAACAATATGAATGTCAACAGAAAGTTGAAAAATAAAACCCCAAATTCTACACACTGCAGGTTTAATGGACTGTCATTGTACTTCAACATCACAAGATGGTTTCAAATTGGGTGATGTGTTGGGTTTAAAGTATTAACTTATGGTGAATGTGGAACATATAAGCATTTTAATACACTGTATAACATTACGTTCTGTTTGTAGTTCCATGAATATAATTAGGTTTTTGATTGCTTACAATAGTTTTCAAGTTCTGATAATGAAAACATGACATGAGACAAATTATTGAATTTTTAACTGTTAGAGTGAATTTAATATATCATTAATTTTAATGGAAAAATGATTCCACTCACCCCTTGGACTTCTTGAAGCGGTAATGCTTTCGATTTCCATCTACAGATATAGCCAGCATGTCTGGTGTGCATGCTGGACATTGGAAGGGCTCAACCAGGCAGAGATCTTCTTTCTTGAAATTGCAGAAAGCAAACTCTCGAAAGACTCTGTGGAAGGTATCGCCACAGATATGGCCCGTCTGTAAAAACGATGGTATTACTTTGGTTAATACTTTCCGTAATCAAAGATTAGAATATCAAGAATCCTGCAAATAAAAAGAAAGTTCTTACCCGTCCTGTGCGAAGGGATCGATGTTCAAGCATTTTGATGAATGCTTGTTGAGACAAAGCTGGGCTGGCTAACTTCATCTGCTCAAATGATGTGAAGACATCAAACTTGTACAGGAGTTGGCAGCTGGTTGTTGCTGGCCAGTATCTGCATCCGAGCAAGTCACTAATACCTGGAGTCCATTTGCTAGAACAACTTGGACAGCACACAGCAGGCAAGCACAATTTGTATGGACCTGAAAACAGACAAACCTATTATTTGAACATGTTCTATACAACACAGCACAAAAAGGATAATAGTCAACATTTTACATGCTTGACGTCACATCACCTATACATTACAAAAGGAAGAGGCACCATACCGTTGATAGTCACCAAGACAGTCTGCTTTCCAGGGATAATGGAAAAGTCTTGGTTTGGACCACAGGGGCAGATTCGGGTTGGTGGAGGAATCGGAAGAAGGCACACTGCAGTAAAGAAAATGTCTGGACAGTTATGACATATAATCAAAAAGTACAACACATTGAAACAGTTAAAGGAAACTTTGGACATATTATATTCTGCACCTGCAGATGTTGTACTACACATCATGAAAACAGTGTGAGGGTAAATCTACTATTTCTTTGTATGTACCTTGTTCACCAAGTTGATGTTGGCCACCTTCACCGGACACCACAAAGGATGTGGGGGGAATGGGTTCGAAAAAACCATCAATCATGGCCTCTCTGTCATGGAAGATGTTTTTCCTGTGGATGGTCACGTCACATGCTGAACAGAGAAACTAAGTTCCTGAGGCAACACAGTCAAGGCACCGGACCACAGCGTCAACAGTTTTGCATTGCTGACAGCGATGCCTGTTCACAGTCTCTGCTGCCAACATGGAATTCAGAAGCTCTGGCATTGCAGCCCTGAATTTTCTTTCGCAGATTGTTTGTCTTCTGGTCCATGCAGACATGGTGGGTGTCTCCTCCTCTTCTGCTGATGCAGGGACAGTGACAGAACTCAGCAGATTTATGAGTGTCTGAAGATGTTGATCTAATATGATATATATATAAAATAAAAGTGAGTTAGAAAAATTGTTACTCGATTCATTGCTCAGGTTGACTGTATTTAAAATGTCACAATTCAATATGCGCACCAAGACTTGGGACTTCCTGAGAAATGTCAGCCGTCTGCGACTCCCCAACATCTAGGAGTTCCCTACAGGCAACAGGCTGAGCTGAAAACACAAATATGGTAATAAAAAAAAGGAGTTAGAAAAATTGGTAAATCATTCATTAAAATGTCACAATTCAATATGCTCACCAAGACTTGGGACATTCTGAGCAATATCAGTCGTCTGCGACTCATCCACCCAAGGGGGTTCCCTAGGGGCGACAGACTGAACTGAAAACACAAATATGGAAAAAAAGGAGTTAGAAAAATTGGTAAATCATTCATTGCTCAGATTGACTGTATTTAAAATGTCACAATTCAATATGCGCACCAAGACTTGGGACATCCTGAGAAATATCAGCCGTCTGCGACTCATCCACCCAAGGGGGTTCCCTAGGGGCGACAGACTGAACTGAAAACACAAATATGAAAAAGTAAAAATTATTGTTGACCAAAGGCATTCAAAATTATGAATGACAGTGTAACTAACTATTTAATATTGCTGACCAGATCGATTCCGCCGAAAATGTTGGGGTACGATGTTCCCATCCTGGTCCCTCTTCCTCCACGTAACACTGGAGCCTCCAGTCCCCCGTCGGTTTCTTGGCTTCGAAGGCTGAAAGTAAAAACAAGGATTATATCATAATCATATCAACATAATGTTCAGGTTTGTGCAGCAGAAGTGTTTTTTTAAAATCAAAAATGGATTGAGGTTAAATCCCATAATGGAGAAATAATAGAAAAGTTTTTACTCTTCTGGCTGCTAACACATCTGCCAAGTCATTCCCCGCCTTCAGCAATTCCTGCAGTTGTCTAGAGTGCTCAGAAGACATTGTTAGACAAAACAAACAAACAAAAAACACAACAACAACAATAACACCACAATAAAAATGTTTGTACTGTGTAACACAGAATAACAAAGTGGCCCTAAAAAGGGCCGTTGGCTTTCTCGTATTTTCTATTTCAAAAGGTGCTTGGATTCACAAAGACCTGTAAAAAAACAAAACACAAAATGAGTTGTATAATCATGCTTTTAATTGCTGCCACTGAATTAAAAATACTTCTTAAAGGGTAACTGCACCCCCTGTTTGAGCGTACTGCACAATTTTGAAAAATGCGCTCAGACCATGGATTCTAAATTCTGTTTTAGAACCATTGTTTTTAAACATTCCGACATCAGCAGGCCGACTTTCGGGAGGGAGGGGGGTGCGCGGTGTCTGTGAAGAAGGCGGGCTAGCTGCTAGCTGTCACTCAGGAAGATCTGAATGACATGACTTCCTTGAAAAATCGAGTGACACAAAGTTTAACGGCACTGTCACTACACGATGTGAGCTCTTATGCCACAGACAAATAGGCCGTCTGAGGTGGAGGAGTTTTTTTTTTTATTCTAAATTGTTGGCAGGCAATTCAAAAGTAGATGATGTGTCTTTCGTAGTGTTAGGAGACAGAGTAGCGCAAGTGAGTGAGCGGCATTGTGTGTATGTGTGTGTGTGAGCGAGGAGAGCGAGTGGTAGCGTGTCTATCAAGTGAAGTAATGAAAGAGTCCCGGTGTGTGCAAGCAAGATAATGCAGACACACTGCCAGTAGAAGTGAAGGGTGTTAACCCCCGAAATAACATCCTTCGAGGGATGGTATAACAGTAGTAGCTCATGGACCTTTAAAGGGCGTGACCAGCTCGGCTGCGACGTGATGACGCACAATCGCACATTAAGACAAAATGTGCTTAATGTGCGTCATTTTTCGAACCCAAAGATAAAACTTTTTTTTACAAATCTTAGTAAAGCTCTACAATAATTTCCAATACAAAACATTTCTTAAATTGCCGATATTTAACATATTGCAATTTTTTTCAATATTAACACCAGCATACATGTGTTCCTTAACAACATAGTCATTTAATTCAGCTTCTATCTCAAAAAACAAGTAAAAAGGTGCAGTTACACTTTAATGCAGAGTAAATTACAAAAGATATTCCAGAGGAATAAATAGTTTGTGTTCAAAACCTCAGAGTATACTTACAACCAGGGCCCGTGATAACAGATAAGTTGCCAGACTCTTGACAACTTGTGTGTATACATCTGAAAGCACTAATATGGACCATGCACGCTTTTATTTGACTTTCATATTAAATTAGAAAATAACAAGAGACCTAAAATGTATTCAGTTTACTGATTTCAGTTCAGCATATCTACAACTGCATGTTTTTCCTTTATGATAAACAGTACATTTTCACAGAATTAAATTTAGTAATGTACATAGTTTAAAACGTGCTGTGAGCAATTACCAATCAAAATAGAAAATAATGCATTAAAAAAAAATCACATCATTATTCCTGGCTGTTAGTTCCCTATTTACTTGTCTTTTTCATCATGCTGCTTTTAATTTTATGATGGCTGTTAACTTAGGTATTGTATTACGTTTATTGCTTCTTTTAATGCTTATTTTAATTACATTGATATGATGGATGTTATATTGGAAATAGCACCAGCTAGCTAGGTAGCTGCATCCAATAGCTGCCACGTTAGCATGGCACGTTAGCATGTGAGCTAGCCCCATCCTAAAAGGTAATAGTAAAATAACTTCAGTGGCATCCGCAACTGATTGTGTCAAACGCATCTACACACGACCACGGAAAATCAGGAAGATGACAACAGAAAAGCACGCAAATAACCCATAGATAAATAACCATATAAAATGTAAAACACTAAGCAGCCAACTTACCAGGACCACGAGGATCAGCAAAATGGGCCGAAATGTGCGCATTTGCCCCCTCCCTCTCTTGTTTCGTCGCACATTGATTAGTAAAAGAGGTCAAAGGTATTATATTAGCGCGAACTGAGACGTTAGATTGACGTTATTTACACAACCGCTAGGGGGCCACCACATGTGAAACGTAAACATAAGTCGTAATATGTGGCGGAACAAACGACCTATGCGGTCGTATTTTCTGAGAGGACAGGCTGAAACAGGAACACTATTACGACATCTCTGCAACAAATAGACTATATCTATCAGAAGCAGCCAGTTGCTAATATGGTCAGATATTGGAGAGACTCATACACACATACACACACATGCACACTCACACACACATGCACACTCACACACACATGCACACACACACATAGGCGTGCACCCACACACACACAGACACAGGATGATCTGCATAAAAGGCCAATGGCTTTTCACTGAAAGGAAGCGCTCTACAGGCAGTCCTGCTGCCTGTTTTCCAGAGGCCCAAGGTATGGCTTTTGGGTTCGGCTCCACTTCACCGAGGTTAAGGCTAGACTAGAATTATGGTTAAAGATCTGAGAGGTATACCTATCTTTTGTAATGTATAGGTTAAACATCTGTATTGGTATTAGGAGCTGTGTCTCCTCACTTGAGACTGATGGCAAACTTCAATAAAGAAACCTGATGAGACCAGAACCCCTATCTTCCAGAGTCTCTCTCTGCACGTGTCTCCTTTAGTTATAGATGATGATGGAATCAAAAAGGCCCTCTCGGCCACTACCTGATTCCACTTCAATAACACCCCCCCTCCATAATTGCGCAAAGATTTAGGCCTATTCAAATCTACAGCTCTAACTGCTCCTGGATGATGGTTTCACTCTTCTTTGTTCTGGTTTGTTTGTTTTTGTGGAAATAGCGACAACAATAAGTCACTTTTACGTATTGCAATCCCTCTGACCATCCAGGTCATTATTACCTGTGCTTGTGGTTTGGTCGGACACAAAAGCCCTTGCATTTCATTAGGAAAATGAGCTTCCAAGTACGCTGAAATAACAACTTTGTTTTTCAAGTTTTCAAACATGATGACTTTGTTTTCAAACAGACCAAAAGAACCAACAAAAAACTGTTTGAACTTGAAAGGCCTCAGACTTGCCTGTATGTCACCACCATACAATCAGAAAAAGGGAACTACATCATAGAACTAAACAAGTGTTGAAAGATTGTCAACTTAATGAATAGCATACAGTAGGTCAGTTTGAAGATGTGACCGAAATGGGCAACATTCAGGGCATTATGGGGCCGGAAGCTTGCCTGGAAAGAAAGATAGCCTATTGCATGTTACCAAACATATGTTTGAGGCCGAAACTGCTTTGGTTGTATATATGATTTTTCTTTCTTTTTTTCCAATAACATTACACCTATTGCCTGTTTTATGTCTCTACCTCTTAAACAACGTTCAGAAACATTTAGACACTGAGGTCAACTATACAAAACAGATCTCATCTCCCAACCGTCTCCCTGGACATTAAGTTATTGTTAACTCGGCTCAGATGCAAAAAACTGATATGCTTGGAGCCTGTAAGCCTGGTAGACTAACAAGAGATTGCAGAGAATGTGTGCTGAGGACAGACAGTGTGACAAGATTGACTGATTTGTTTCCCCAAACAAGAGAACACAGGATGCAAAGGCCTCACTGAAAGTAGGCTATACTGTAACTATGAAATGTGCCAAATCATAGGTGTATCTTATAGCCTATTATTTTATATCCACTTAAAACCTAAATGATGTTGTTCATCATAACTAACTAGTTTGAAACAAACATTTTGATAAACGGAAATTATTATGGAATTAACCTTTTATTTTGAAGGGGTGTTTTCCTTTTTTTGCGCGCGCCCAAATTGCGCGAAGCCCAGTTCGAAGTTGACCGTCGACTGGAGAGCCGCAAGGAGAAAGTGAGTATGAATAATGTACTAAGAAATATTATATAATATATAATTTTAGTCGTGCATAATTGATTTTACATGGAGGATACCATTCCTGCATACACATTAGGCTACTGCTCTGGTTGTAGGCTTTACAGTAGGCTACCAATTAAATCAGGTAGGCTATCTCGCGCTGCCTCTCTGTAGCCTATATTAATAATAATAATGTGTTATTGTTTTTAGATATGCCCGGTAGCGTAGCGGCGCCAGGATTTTGATTATGGGTGGGCCTTCAGAAAACTGGATGGGCCAGTTAAAATAAGACAAAAAAAAAAAAAAAAACACAGCGTCATCATCGTCATCTCCGTTTCAGCACTTTTCTGCGGCGCTGAGGACAGCGACTAATACCTATGTGGCTCTTCCGTCGCTGTCCTCAGCTCAGTGCTGAAGCGGACAAAGACTTGGCAATAAGCCTAACTTCATATCTCTCTTGAACGTTCAATGCACAAAAAGACTTGGGCTGGCTTGAGGGCTCATCTATTGATGACAGGTCTAGCGGAGGTTGCTGTGGAACGGCGTTTGTTCTATGCTGCTGAACCCTGTCTCCTATAACACATAAAGCGCTATCATAAGTTAACTTACTGCCAATATTATTTTTCCCTCCAGAAAATGTACATAGAGACAGCCAGACACTAACGTTAATGCAACCTGATATCAGAAATCCCACTGATGTCTGTGAGATCAGATTGCATTAACGTTAAGTTAGACTGTTAGGCTACTTGCCTTGCTCAAGGTGTGAGGGGGTGACTACGGGAGGTGATGGGGGAGAGCTGCCGAACTGGATGGTAACTCATTTGAAGAGGCAGGAGTTTCCTCCTCTTGCTCCTCGGAGTGTTTCTTAGTAAATTTAAAAGAAAATAAACTGCTTTGCTTGGCCATTGTCATAGATTTTGTCATAAAGCATCGTAAAGCTTGCCAAATCGCTCTGCTTGTCCGGCGTCTCCCTCTTAGTTACCGTTGCTAACTCATGATTGGTCAGAGGCGGCTCTGAGGCGGGAGTCCGGGACTCAGCCAGGCGGCAGGCGCCACACGTGGGGTAGAAGCCGCTGATTGGCTGAGAAGCTTTCATTCAAAGCTTTCCTCAGGATGCTTATTGGATGAACAGCTAGGATGGGTGGGCCCAGCCTAAAATGGGTGGGCCTGGGCCCACCCGGGCCCATTAGTAGCGCCGCGGCTGCTGTCACGCCAAAATTGGGGTGGCACGGAAAAAGTGCCCGAACTGCTCGTGCCTTCAACCACATAAACAGCGGCTGACTGAAGCACGTGAAAAATTCCAGACGGAGAAGGAGGCCTGGAAAGAAAAAAAAAAAGGAAATGGAATAACGGGAGCAAACAGCACGAGCAGGCCCACAAGATGGTAAGTAGAATGCATCAATGATAATAAATTGTAATGATAGATTCTCTTTTGTAAATGTATAATGAATCCGTGTATAATCCGTGTATCTTCCGTTCAATCCATATCCGTTTGGAAATCAAAACACGATAAACGAAAAGTTAACTGTTTTTTTAAATAATCATCCTCTCATCTACATTATATTATAGCCTACTAAAAACACGCTTTTCTCTATTTTTAATCACAATTAAAGTGTAACTGAACCCTTTTACTTGTTTTTTTGAGATATAAGCTGAATTAAATCACTATGTTGTTTAGGAACACATATAGGCTATGCTGGGATTAATATTGAAAATATGTTAAATATCGGCAATTTAAGAAATGTTTTGTATTTTATTATTATTATTATTATTTTAGAACTTTACTAAGATTTGAAAAAAACTTTTTCCTTCCGTCATCACGTCGCCGCAAAGCCGGTGTGAGTACCAGATCTGCACGGGCTGCCAGATCTGCACGGGGTCCTAGATGCGTGATGATGACGCACTTCCTGTAAACGGTGTCTTTTAAATGCGCATGCGCTATTTTAAATGCGCATGCGCTATGGTTATCCGGATATCCCGCTATCTCTCCCGCTCGGATATATCCCGTCTTACTTTTTTCTTCTACCATTAATCATCTGTTAGTCTTTATTAACGTTGCATGTCCTTAGTCCAGAACCTTAAACTTTGAAAAAATAAATGTTACTATTTGCTGAATGTTATAGCAGCACTAACAGGACAGTATATTTACATATTTTACTTTAACATGGTGTATATTCATAATGGGGACAAACTCAATGTTTTTCTAACGGCCTATATGTTAGGGAAGTATGGGGATTGGAACGTGAACATCTCTTTAACACTTTGTTTCCTGTCTGTTATCAGGACCCCATCGTGCAGCCCATCCTGGACCCCATCAATCATAAAAATAAATAATAAAAAGAATTAATGAGAATTAAGATTCAACACTGGCTTTATTCAACATCTAGATGTTTCAAACAAAAGTTGTTATACAAAAATGTATTGTTTTAATGTGATCAACTAGCAGAGCTTCATGATATCTATTACTCCAAAAGTGTACCCTATTCACCTGCTGTGTCACACATTAAGTGAACTATTCCCATTGAGAAATGTTCTGCAGAGACTCACTGTAAATAGTAGGCTAGTTTGCTGTTTGGACAGTCGATGGACACTACAAAAGGTGGTATATGTGGTTGAATAAGAAAAATACAAATCAGATTAAACAAAATCTGATGTACTTTTTTATTTTATTTAATGAAGGTTGAATGAATGAATCTATTTATCAGTGATGCAAGACACTACAAATGCTCCAGGGGCTGGAAATTGTACATCAGAGCCACACCTTTACATTTTTTAACTGATAAATATCATTATGAAACTCTCATTATACACATTGTTTTTCAGTGTGATGTAAAATAACAGTGAACCCAGGGGATAGTCGTTCTTTTAATAAAATATTATTTCTTAAAATACATGCTAGAGTACATTAAACTAAAATACTAATTTAATGTTTAAAGTATTATTAAATAAATGTTTAATTTAGCACTCAAACAGGGTTCAAACCGGGGGTTAAACCTTGCTAAACTATAAATTCGTATAAAATAAAATGTAATTTAACCTTAATAATGAGAGATGACTACTATAAGCCAAACGTAACAACTCATTTTAAATCTTGCAGAACAATAAATAAATCTATCTATCTATGGAGCCTACTGGCTAAGCTATCAGCTAGCGCGATCTTTTACATGTTGTTTGAGTTTCACACAGATAGTATATACAATAAATAAATCGATCTATCTATGGAGCCTACTGGCTAAGCTATCAGCTAGCGCGATCTTTTACATGTTGTTTGAGTTTCACACAGATAGTATATAAACTATCTATAGTTAGCTTACTCGCTAAGCTATCGCACCATCAGCTATCGCGATCTTTTCAAATGTTGTGTATGTCCACATTGCTTTGCCGTAGCGTAGCGGTATCTATGGTGACTGTCACTACCCGATCTGTCCTCCCGGAAGTGTTTTTCGCGCTCTTCCGGGTTGGAAAAACTACGGCAACACCACTTGGAAATACAGCAGCGGGATACAGTGTTAAACTCAAAAACAATTTAAAAGCTTGATAGCTGCTTGATAGCTGCTTGATAGCTGCTTGATAGCTGCTTGATAGCTGCTTGATAGCTGCTTGATAGCTGCTTGATAGCTGCTTGATAGCTGCTTGATAGCTGCTTGATAGCTGCTTGATAGCTGCTTGATAGCTGCTTGATAGCTGCTTGATAGCTGCTTGATAGCTGCTTGATAGCTGCTTGATAGCTGCTTGATAGCTGCTTGATAGCTGCTTGATAGCTGCTTGATAGCTGCTTGATAGCTGCTTGATAGCTGCTTGATAGCTGCTTGATAGCTGCTTGATAGCTGCTTGATAGCTGCTTGATAGCTGCTTGATAGCTGCTTGATAGCTGCTTGATAGCTGCTTGATAGCTGCTTGATAGCTGCTTGATAGCTGCTTGATAGCTGCTTGATAGCTGCTTGATAGCTGCTTGATAGCTGCTTGATAGCTGCGTAGCGAGTAAGCTAACTAGATAGATGGTGTGAAACTAACAACTTTTAAAAGATCGCGATTGCGATAGCTTAGCAAGTATGCTAACTAGAGAGATAGATGGATTTATTTATTTCTCTATATGTAAGGTTTCAATACGTTTTTTACGTTAGCCTTAATCGCGATAGCTTAGCAAGTATGCTAACTAGAGATAGATGGATTTATTTATTTCTCTTTATGTAAGGTTTGAATACGTTTTTTACGTTAGCCTTGTAGCCTTGTAGCAATCTCTCATTAACCGAAAGGTTCATTCACCCGTGTTCCCGTCCCGTTGTCTCCTAAATAATGTTTAATAAAGATAATTGATTGTGATACTTCAGTGTCCTCCTCGTTTTTTGTCCATACATAATTGTTAAGGTGCTCTCTATCTCCTCTAACCCAGAGGCAAGGTTTATTACAGTAGTCATCTCTCATGTAAGATTAAATAATTTTTTTCTTTTCTACACTTGGTTTGTATTTAGTTTAGCAAGATTTAACCACCGTGTTAACCCTGTTTGATTGCTAAATTAAATATTTATTTAATATTACTATAAACATTTAACAATGCAAAAGGAGTATTTTAGTTAAATGTACTCGAGCATGTATTTTAAGAAATATAAAGACTATTTTATGTTTTATTTTATTAAAAGAACATCTATCCCTGGGTTAACTGTTATTTTATTTTACATCACACTGAACAAAATGTATTTAATGGGAGTTTCATCATGATATTTATCAGTTAAAACCACCGATAGTATATAAATGAATAAAGCCAGTGTTGAATCTTAATTTTCATTCATTATTTTTATTAATTATGTTCATGATTTGATCGTTCAGATGGGGTCCAGGATGGGCTGCACGATGGGGTCCTGATAACAGACAGGAAACAAAGTGTTAAACAAATGTTCATGTTCCAATCCCCATACATCCCTAACATATAGGCCAGTAGAAAAACATTAAGTTTGTCCCTATTATGAATATGCACCATGTTAAAATAAAATATGTAAATATACTGTCCTGTTAGTGCTGCTATAACATTCAGCAAATAGTAACATTTATTTTTTCAAAGTTTAAGGTTCTGGACTAAGGACATGCAACGTTAATAAAGACTAACAGATGATAAATGGTAGCAGAAAAAAGTAAGCCAATGGATAAGTGACTGACCTAGGGTTGTGTTGCAGCTGCTCTGCCCGACGTGGGCCCAAGGAGCTAAAGTTGATGGGGTGGGTGGTGGAGAGCAGAAAGAAGGGGAAAGAACGGGAGGAGGAAGAGCAGCTAGTGAACAGGTTATGGCAAAAAACCTCAATATTAGACCTGACACAGAGGGCTTCCCTAAAGACCACCTTCTCCCGACCTTCTTCGCAATTTACTCCCTTCGAAGGTGGTCTCTAAGGCGGTTAAAAATACTATCTATATAAAATGCCATTCCCCGAGGAGACAAATGGACTCTGTCGGCTAAAAAAAGTCCTGGAGTGTCATGCCTAATGTGAGGGTGGGGAATCAGTCCTCCATTACCTTGCGTAAAACCAGCCATAACACTGTTCACAAACCGTCTGGCTTTGTCAAGCAATCCCGGGCGCCGAGTCGCCCTATAATGGCACCTAGGGGTGAGGGCGGAAAAAAGTATTGTCATCGCCGGGTGAAGGCAATGAAGGAAGAGCAGGTCCTCCTTCATTTCCTTCACCAGCTCTACACTTTTAACCACCCCCAAGTCATTACCACCGCAGTGAATGACCAAGACATCCGGCACTGCTCTTCCTTTACCAAGAATTAAAAAAAATAAATTCAGAAGGCCTCTCCACCGAAGCCCACCCTGTCCAAACCAGCAGACGGTGGTGTCCACTGGCTGGACCCTGCTACGAGCTCCCTGGGCACCACGCCGGACATAGCTGTCCCCCAGGACCCACACCAGCGCTGTGGAAACAAAGTAAATGTTAGCTCTATCATTATGGATAACACAAAATGTATTATAAGCAGTGGTTGGGTTACAATAATTGGAATGTTGAAATCACTTGGCCAAGAAGTTTACTTACTATTTCTCCTGCAGCCTCCTCTCCCTCCTCTCTCTCTCTCCCTCTCCCTCTCTCTCTCTGTCTCTCTCTCTCTATCTCGCTCTGTCTCTCTCTCTCTGCCTCTCTCTGTCTCTCTCTCTGTCTCCTCTTTCTCTCCTTTCTAACGTTGTACCTGAAAAAAGCCAGAAAAAAAACACATGAGCTATCAGATATGACATGAGACTGAATTGAGAGAATAAAAAAAGACTTTCCACCAGAGCTGAGAATGATCTGATCCAAATATTTAAAAAAAAAAAGGTCAAAACAAGATTGTGATTCATCCTATGTCCTGAAGGGGAAGACAAACTGCACTTACAGGGGCACCTCCTCCTGCGGGGTGTAGCCCTCCCTGACCTTCCTCGTCCTCCTCCAGCTGCCATCTGGCCTCTGGGACCTGGCAATGTTCCCTAAGGAGCAACAGGGACACCATTAGAGAGAGTACCTGTACTTACAAATATGCATAAAAAAAAAGATGACACATTTTTCACCCTAACATTTAACCAGTCAACAACCCTGGGCTGTCTTTGACTGGTATTGTGACACAGAAAACAGCACAGAATTCACTCCTTTCCTATAGAGGTTTGTTAAAATTAGACATAATTGCAATGTTGTTTAAATGACAGTCTATATACCACAATTCATAGAAATTCCCCATCGCTTGCTTTGTATGCTTATAAATTATATAAATACATTATTCACAGTACATTTTTAGGGTGATAAAGGACTACAGATGAGAAATAGCCTTCTGTTTCACTATTAACAATGTGTATCAAAGGTTAAGAATAAGTTTTCTTACCATTTTTGGTCTCTCTCTCCCTCTCCGCCCTTCTCCTGTTGTTCCTTGCGTTAGGCATCTTCTAAAAAGCACAAAATTGAATTATGAAAATATGAATTTATTTTTACAGCCATGTTCAAAATTAGGCGGATTTAGGGTTACCATATGCAGAACTATCGACAGCAGTAAACCTTTCAGGCTTAACTTTACACATCATTTCCGACACATTTAGGGATAAAATGGATTTCAAAAGCTTAAAATACTCAAGTCCTGAATAGGCCAAAGACCGGTGAATGACTATTATTTCATGGCTATGCTAGTAGGCTATGCATATTAAGTCCTAAATAGGTCCAAAAGGAGTGGTAAATGACAATTATTGCCCGGTCATAGCTGACATTAAAATGATCGGCCTAATATTATAATGTAGGCTCATGGACATATAAAGAAAGTGTAGGCTATAGACTACTAGATTTACTTACCAATTGTATGCTTGCGGTCTATGTCAGCGGTGAATGAATTGTGAGGATCCGGTGGGCGTACGTACAGTACAAATTTAAATTCAAAATTATAATATCCCGCCTCTTTTTCAGTACTGTGATCAAATTCAAATTTGAATAACCGCGCCCTTTTTTGGCTATCCTATCGCGCAGTTATCCCCCACATTCAGACAGAAGATAGCGGCGCACTGACAGCTACGAAGAATTCACTGACAGCTAGCTATATCTACGTTTCGGACAGCTAAACCTAGCCTACAGAATACTAGATATTCTGTATTGACCATAGATAGTATATAATAGGCATTGACTGGCAAAATGAAGGGCTTTGATTATTACCTCCAATTGAAGAATTGGCTCAGGGAAGGTGTATTTCTCCCGGATCTGTCCGTGAACCGGCGGAGGGAATTGCGCCGTGCAGCTCCCAAAATTTCACCATTAAAGGTAGGCTAATCTTATGATTATCCAGCTTGGTTGTTATTTGGTTAGGCATTGGTTGATTATTACTAAGCTATGTACTCTTTAGATGACCGGCTGTTCTACATCGGAGCGAAGGGACAGTACATGCGCTTGGTGGTGCTAACGGAGGAGGAGAAGACGTCTGCCCTCGAAGAGTGCCATAATAGCCCGGGGACCGGCAACCACAATGGATTGCGAGGCACCAGGAACAGGCTTATTGCCGGCTACTTTTGGCCAACATTAGTTGAGGATGTCACCAAGTGGGTAAGTAGTGGTTGTAGCCCGCCGCCAGACTTCATGTTCATAGTGACATGCATAAAAAGTTGAGCGCCATACTGCTGAGGCGCGCAATGATGCGCATTAACAATAGGTTGTCATTATAAATACAATGTAGGAGCCAAAATGCACATTTTGTCTATTTGTTTATTGTTTATTTTGAAAAGTCACACACACTGTTTTGGTATATGTCACTTCCTTTTGATTGACACATGGGTGTGGTTTAATCTATATACCTGGGCACTTGAGGCGGGCGGGAGTTAAGAGACTTTCTGTTTACCGTTAAGCAACCGTCAAACTATCGTCAAGAAACCGTCAATTACAGCAGTTTATGTTTTATTTATTTGTTTTCAATATCCTCGTCATGTTTTCATTCATCAGTTGTCATTCTGCCTTCATTTATTAAATTCTCAAACTTTCATCCCGGACTTGGATTCATTGACGCGTAACTGCCTGGAGCGCGCGGCCTTTATTGGAAAGCTGTCGCTATAACAATCAAAAGTGAATGTAGGCATTTCTTTATAATCAAAATGTCAAGGAACATACTCTGTTAATGCACGTGCAGAATCATTCTTGCCTCAAGAATCTAGATATTCAACAATGACAAGATACTCATTCAAAGTGTAATTATGAAAAAAAAATTAACATGTTTCATTAACTCTGTCAGGTCAAATGTTGCCATCGCTGCCAGCTGAATGATCCAATGAAGACCCAGGCACCAACCCTACATTCAATCAAGGTACAGTAGTGCTCCCCAAACTTGCTACACAAGGTAAATGCGGTTATTAAAGTTAACAGGGTAATTTGTGAAATGCGTTTTTCCTCAGGTTACTTCCGCGTGGGAGGTAGTGGGCTTGGATCTCATAGGACCACTACGGACAACTGCGCAAGGGAATAAATATGTGCTGACTATGACGGATCTCTACAGCAAGTGGGTTGTGGCAGAACCCCTCACCTGCAAGACTGCTGCTGAAGTGTGTACAGCTGTTGTGGCCATAATGTACAGATTTGGCATGGTCAGGAAGATCATCACTGACCAAGGCAGAGAGTTTGTCAATGAGGTACATATGAAAAACATATTTATGAATCAACCAACACTTTTAATAATTCACTGATGGGCTGAATGTTGGCGAACTAATCTGATGTGTCTTGTAGGAATCTGCTGACTTATGTACAAAACTCTTTCATCAGCTAACTATTCCTATTTCTGAACTACCCACAGTTAAATGAGAAAATCTTCTCAATTATGAGGATCAAACACTCAGTCACCAGTGCCTATCACCCCCAGTCGAACGGCCAGGTAAGGATTTTTTCCTCCTTTTTTTTGTAATTTTTATGTTTTCGGAAATTGTCTAAAGTAAAATATTTCCAACTCTTTTGGAATGTTAAGGATGAAAGAAGCAATCAGACCATCAAACGTACTCTGAGGAAGTATGTCAACGATGACCACAATGATTGGGACCTCCTCCTGCCTGCGGTTGTTTATGGGATAAACACAGCTTTGCAGGTGAGTGTTCATGGTGTTGTCCACTTGAGCATTTAATATGGCGTATTATTTAATGTATTTAGTCTTTTTTACGTGTGTATTTGTTTTATATATATTCAGGCTTCCACAAGGCACACACCCTTCTTCCTAATGTTCCACCGAAACCCTCGTTTACCTGAGGTCATGAATGCCTGTCCTCTGGGAGATGACTTTGAGGTTGGAGATCCAGGGGAGGACATTGATACAGTGGTCAATGAGATGGTAGAATTGAATGAGAAGGTTGGTAAAAAAAAAAAAAAAATGGTAAATGGTCTTGTATAGCGCTATATCTCCGTTTATCACAGACTCAAAGCGCTTTACATTGTTTTTTGTACACATTCACCCAGTCACACACACATTCATACACCGATAGCAGCAGCTACCACGCAGGGTAGGCTTAGCACTAGGGTGCTAAGCTAACTAAGCTAACTATCGGGAGCAATTCGGGGTTCAGTGTCTTGCCCAGGGACACTTCGACATGTGGCGGGTAGACGGGGGATCGAACCTCCGACCCTGCACACCAGAGGCGAAGTCCCTACCCACTTCGCCACTGCCGCCCCTGAGGTTAGCGCTATTTAAAAAAAAAAAGCAGACAATGGATGGCTAATATGACAGAATCATAAAGTAATTAATTCTGCTTTTGTAGGTTCTCATCAACATCGAGACAGCTCAGGCCAGACAGCAGAAGACCTTTGCCACAAGGAAGAGGAAATCTGTGCGGGTTTGCAGTATCAATATTGGTGATGAGGTATTGATTTCAGAAGGTCCCAGTAAACTGCCCCGGAAAGTAGGTCTCGCGGCTTACCATAAAGGACCATTTGTGGTGGCGGAGATTACACCAAAGGGTGTGGCGACTGTCGTTAAAGACAACGGGACACAGCAGCAGTGCAATGTCTCACGGCTAAGGCCGTACCACAGATTGGACAGTAAGGGTAAGTGTCTCATCTAATTTCTTAAGCCTCTTACATGTTAAAATGTTCTAATATATTATTAATACAGAAAAACTAATGTGCCATGTCCAAGAAATATACATTTAAAATTGCTGTTATTCATAACAGACAAATATTTTCTGTTATCAGATCGTGGACTGAGTAAGATGGCGTTTCACCACGACCATCAGTATTTGACAGCGATGGAACCATCCGCGGACCATCCCTATGCATGTACGGGAGTCAAATGGAGGAAGGACTTGTGTCCTCTTCAGAATAAACTGGTAATTGGTAACAACATATCGATCTAATCATGAACATATGGCTAAGGCCAACGTAATGTGCATTTAGAATGAGAGGGGGTTAATCAAGTTTTGGTTAACTCATGACGTAACACTGATTTTTTTTTTAGCTGAATTATGTCCTAAACGAAAGTGGGGACGCCGGGGAACTGATCATCAAGGATGGAGATGTCTGTGTCACCCGTGAGGAATTCTTGACCTTGGGTTCAAGCCTGTGCATGGACTCCAATGTGAGTACATACATGTTGCTGTATTCCCTCACTTTCTAAGGAAATTAACAGTGTAATTGGTTTGCACATGTAACTAATTAATTGTTTGATTTTATTACTTCTAGATCGGGAATGCTTGCCTGAAGATAGTGCAGGAGGCTGCTCAGAGTCATGTAATGAGTTTTAGTCCCATTTTGTAAAAAATTTTAGGTAGACTGCATGTTCTGTGTAGGTTTATTTTGATGCAATTAATGATCATTATTGCTCTTAACAGGGAAAAGATGTTCACATTGTGGACATGTTTGTTGTGCCCACCTGGAAACATGCCAATGTGGACCCGCTTTTTGGCCTGCCGGTAAGTTCTAGTGCAATACTCCTAAAAAATGGTGTTCGTCGGGCCGAACAACGCCCCTTCACTGTGGTATAATCGCGAGCTATTGCTTAATTATAAATACACATCTTTTTATTCCAATAATACCAGGACAACATGGGCTCCAAGGATGCCATTTTGATCCCTGCATGGAGCAGGCAACTGGGTCGAGCGGATCACTACCTGCTATGTGTTGAGTGAAAATTTATAAGTTCAGACACATACAATTTATGCTACAACAATATTATATACCCAATGTGTCGGCACTGTAGTCATTTAGAAATGTTTTTTGTTGCAGGTGTTATTGGTAGCTGAGAGGGAGATCCTTTTCTTTGATTCTGTTCTCCCTGGTGGTTTTGGAGATGAGGAATACAGAGGAATATTTAGGTCTAGAAGAAGGATTCATATTTTGCCCTGTTCTGTGGCATACTCAAATTGTTTGAGTTATTTATACTCTTGATTTTTAAGTTTAATGGTTGCATGTTATAGGGCTGTCCCGATTACCATTTACAAACTACATTATTAATCCCAACCTACTCATGTAGTAGTTGGGTACAATTTAATCCAATAGGTGGCTGTATAAATAATCAAATATATATGGCTTAAAATATCAAATGTATAAATTCTGAATTGACCTTACAAAACAAACAGACAAATAGTTAAATGTACTTAATAGTGAAATGTTTGTAATTACTTGGGCTAGCCCTAGATATTTCATGAGGAGCATTGTTCCATGGCTTCCGGTTCTGATAAAAGCCTTGTTCTCAGGCTACAGGTTTCGATAAAGTCACAACAGAGGTCTAACTTTCTGCCCTCTTTTGATTTTTCAGAGAGATTGCACAGCACATTCACCAGGGACCATGGACTGAGAAAACTGGCAGTGACTTTGAGGTAAATGCTTTATAAGTGTTATGTTGACTGAGTGTCGAAAATAACATATATACAGTCCCCTCCAATAGTATCGGAACAGTGAGGCCAATTCCTTTATTTTTGCTGTAGACTGGGAAAATTTGGGTTTGACACCAAAAGATGAATATGAGACGATAGTTCAACATTTCAGCTTTCATTTCCAGGTATTCACATCTGGATCCGATACACAACTGAGAAGATATCATTTTTTTTAAAGGAACACCAAATTTTTAGGCTAGCAGAAGTATTGGAACAGATGGACATTAAATAAATTAAAGTGAATAAAACGTAATATTTTGTCGCAAATACTTTGTTTGCAATAACCGCATCAAGCCTGTGACCCATTGACATCACCAAACTTTTGCATTCTTCTTTTGTGATGCTTTTCCAGGCTTTCACCACAGCCTCATTCAGTTGCTGTTAATGTTAGGGGGTTATTCTCTTCACTCTCCTCTTCAGCAGGTAAAATGCATGCTCTATAGCGTTTAAGTCTGGAGATTGACTTGGCCAGTCTATAACCTTCCACTTCTTGCCCCTGATTAACTCCTGTGTTGTGTTTTGGGTCATTATCTTGCTGCATGATGGAGGATCTTCCAATCAGTTTGGTTGCATCTTTCCTTAAATTGGCAGACAAAATGTTTCTGTAAACTTCTGAGTTCATTTTGCTGTTGCCATCATGTGTTACATCATCAATGAAGAATAATGAGCCCGTCCCAGAAGAAGCCATGCAAGCCCAAGCCATGACATTGCCTCCACCGTGTTTCACAGATGAGCCTGTATGTTTGGGATCATGAGTAGATCCTTTCTTTCTCCAAACTTTAGCCTTTCCATCACTTTGGTAAAGGTTCATCTTGACAACAACACAGTAACACATGATGGCAACAGCAAAATTAACTTTGAAGTCTACAGAAACATTCGGTCTGCCAATTTAAAGAAAGATGCAACCAAACTGATTGGAAGATGCTCCATCATGCAGCAAGATAATGATCCAAAAAAACTGCAAAAACAACAAAGGAGTTCATCAGGGACAAGAAATGGAAGGTTTTAGACTGGCCAAGTCAATCTCCAGACTTAAACGCTATAGAGCATTTTACCTGCTAAGAGGAGACCGAAGGGAGTAACCCCCCAAAACAAACAGCAACTGAATGACTCACATTTCTCTCACATTTTTAAATGACCACAGAAATAAACATGTTACTTTTAATTGTATACCGAAAACACTTTAATGAAATTCACTGTTGTGTTTTATTCCCCCAGGGCTTTCCACAACAAACCACTGGGAACCACTGTGGGGTCTTCATGCTGATGGTAAACCTGCAGAATTTCTACACAATGTTTTTTTAGTTGTTGAAAGTCACTGGAATCTTAAACTTTTTGAACTTTTTCTGTATTACACAGTACGCCCTCTGCATCTGCACTGGTGCTCCATTTGAGTTTTTGGAAGTAAGTTTTAATTCATGTAATTTTGGTAAAAACACAAAACTTTGATTACAATTCACAAATAACACATGTTTATTATAGAGTGAGATGCCATCTATCCGCAAATGGTGGTGCGTGCAGCTCATGGAGCGGTTCTCCATTGACGGGTAGGATAACTTTTAAACAAGAAACAATTGTCCACTTTGTGATGACACAATGTTGAAAGTACCATACTTTGATTATTTAAAAGGCATGGACAGCGCTTTGCCTTTTGGACGGAGGAGGCAAAGGCACTCCTAGCAGGAGCACTACAGCCTCCACGTAGGATACCCCGCCGACGTACCCTGGACCCACCGAAGGTAGAGCCAACACTGACATGATAGTCATCTACACTTTTTGGTCCAACATTTTGTTGCTGCACTGATTGGTCTGTTTATTCTATTTATTCAGTCATCCCAATATCAGGTATTTTTCTTTGTTAAAGGAGGAGCATGCACTGCTAAAGGACCTCCGCCTGGCTGTAGAGTGGATCCGCACCAACCGAGGATTGTTTCAGGGAGGAGTAGAGGAGCCAACCTTGCTCGGTCAGAGCAAAGTGTACCAGCTGGAGGCCTTGAAGGTGGCACTGGAGGCAGATGACAATGAGGCAAAGGAGCCCTTCGTGATTGTCTTTGACGACATGGACGACATGGAGGTTTTCATGTCAGAGTGCGTGGATAAACAGGGACTCCATGTCAACGTTTTATGTACGAACCCCACGTACGCTGGCTAAGTGCCCCTTTCCCCAAGCCCCCCCCCCACCACGTCGAGAGGAGTGGACACTGTGCATCAGTGCCCCTTTTGCCGAACCCCCCACCCCGTCGAGAGGAGCGGACACTGGGCATCAGTGCCCCTCTCCCCTAGCCCCCCCCCTACCCCCTTCCCGTCGAGAGGAGCGGACACTGTGCATCAGTGCCCCTTTTGCCGAACCCCCCACCCCGTCGAGAGGAGCGGACACTGGGCATGAGTGCCCCTTTTGCCGAACCCCCCACCCCGTCGAGAGGAGCGGACACTGTGCATGAGTGCCCCTTTTGCCGAACCCCCCACCCCGTCGAGAGGAGCGGACACTGGGCATCAGTGCCCCTCTCCCCTACCCCCCCTCCCCCCTTCCCGTCGAGAGGAGCGGACACTGTGCATCAGTGCCCCTTTTGCCGAACCCCCCACCCCGTCGAGAGGAGCGGACACTGTGCATGAGTGCCCCTTTTGCCGAACCCCCCACCCCGTCGAGAGGAGCGGACACTGGGCATCAGTGCCCCTCTCCCCTACCCCCCCTCCCCCCTTCCCGTCGAGAGGAGCGGACACTGTGCATCAGTGCCCCTTTTGCCGAACCCCCCACCCCGTCGAGAGGAGCGGACACTGTGCATGAGTGCCCCTTTTGCCGAACCCCCCACCCCGTCGAGAGGAGCGGACACTGTGCATCAGTGCCCCTTTTGCCGAACCCCCCACCCCGTCGAGAGGAGCGGACACTGGGCATCAGTGCCCCTCTCCCCTAGCCCCCCCCCTACCCCCTTCCCGTCGAGAGGAGCGGACACTGTGCATCAGTGCCCCTTTTGCCGAACCCCCCACCCCGTCGAGAGGAGCGGACACTGGGCATGAGTGCCCCTTTTGCCGAACCCCCCACCCCGTCGAGAGGAGCGGACACTGTGCATGAGTGCCCCTTTTGCCGAACCCCCCACCCCGTCGAGAGGAGCGGACACTGGGCATCAGTGCCCCTCTCCCCTACCCCCCCTCCCCCCTTCCCGTCGAGAGGAGCGGACACTGTGCATCAGTGCCCCTTTTGCCGAACCCCCCACCCCGTCGAGAGGAGCGGACACTGTGCATGAGTGCCCCTTTTGCCGAACCCCCCACCCCGTCGAGAGGAGCGGACACTGGGCATCAGTGCCCCTCTCCCCTACCCCCCCTCCCCCCTTCCCGTCGAGAGGAGCGGACACTGTGCATCAGTGCCCCTTTTGCCGAACCCCCCACCCCGTCGAGAGGAGCGGACACTGTGCATGAGTGCCCCTTTTGCCGAACCCCCCACCCCGTCGAGAGGAGCGGACACTGTGCATCAGTGCCCCTTTTGCCGAACCCCCCACCCCGTCGAGAGGGGCGGACACTGTGCATGAGTGCCCCTTTTGCCGAACCCCCCACCCCGTCGAGAGGAGCGGACACTGTGCATGAGTGCCCCTTTTGCCGAACCCCCCACCCCGTCGAGAGGAGCGGACACTGGGCATCAGTGCCCCTCTCCCCTACCCCCCCTCCCCCCTTCCCGTCGAGAGGAGCGGACACTGTGCATCAGTGCCCCTTTTGCCGAACCCCCCACCCCGTCGAGAGGAGCGGACACTGTGCATGAGTGCCCCTTTTGCCGAACCCCCCACCCCGTCGAGAGGAGCGGACACTGTGCATGAGTGCCCCTTTTGCCGAACCCCCCACCCCGTCGAGAGGAGCGGACACTGGGCATCAGTGCCCCTCTCCCCTACCCCCCCTCCCCCCTTCCCGTCGAGAGGAGCGGACACTGTGCATCAGTGCCCCTTTTGCCGAACCCCCCACCCCGTCGAGAGGAGCGGACACTGTGCATGAGTGCCCCTTTTGCCGAACCCCCCACCCCGTCGAGAGGAGCGGACACTGTGCATGAGTGCCCCTTTTGCCGAACCCCCCCCCCCACCCCGTCGAGAGGAGCGGACACTGTGCATCAGTGCCCCTTTTGCCGAACCCCCCACCCCGTCGAGAGGAGCGGACACTGGGCATCAGTGCCCCTCTCCCCTACCCCCCTCCCCGTCGAGAGGAGCGGACACTGTGCATCAGTGCCCCTTTTGCCGAACCCCCCACCCCGTCGAGAGGAGCGGACACTGTGCATGAGTGCCCCTTTTGCCGAACCCCCCACCCCGTCGAGAGGAGCGGACACTGTGCATGAGTGCCCCTTTTGCCGAACCCCCCCCCACCCCGTCGAGAGGAGCGGACACTGTGCATCAGTGCCCCTTTTGCCGAACCCCCCACCCCGTCGAGAGGAGCGGACACTGGAAGGAGTTGCTGTGAAGATGCTGTTGTCACAACCTAGAGCTCGCATAAACGGAGCATAGGCCTGTGGCGACACGGTTTTAGCTGTGATAGCCTTATGATAGTAAAGGTAATAGAACAGGTAAGAATGAGAAAAATTTGAAAAGGTGCTACGGTGGAAGAAGCGGAGATGCTTTGTTGGAACGAGGAGGAGGCCATGCTGGATTGGATGGACTGCTGAAGAGGATTGATGTGCCATGGCAGACGAAGGATGCACTGCTGAAGAGGAAGGGTGAGAAATATTTCCTATGGTAGGTCTACTGACCGAAATGTTAGATTCCTAAGATTCTTATTAGTGTAGTGAGAAATCTTGAATGTTGTATAATTCTAAAGTGAAATGTGTATTCCTCAGGCCACTCAGACAGATTACACTTATGCTCTCAGAACTCCCCCTGTTGTCCGCTTCTCTTTGTTTGATTAAATACTGTTTGCACGATTGTTTACAGCCTTATTATGTCATTTTTATCACAACAGATGTGCTGCTGAAGAGGAAGGAGTCACAGGAAAATGAAGATGCTGTTGTCACTACCCAGAGCTCGCATAAACGGAGCATGGGCCTGTTGCGACACGGTTTTAGCTGTGATAGCCTTATGATAGTAAAGGTAATAGAACAGGTAAGAATAAGAAAAATCTGAAAAGGTGCTACGGTGGAAGAAGAGGAGATGCTTTGTTGGAGGACGAGGAGGAGGCCATTCTGGATTGGATGGACTGCTGAAGAGGAAGGATACACTGCTGAAGAGGATTGATGTGCCATGGAAGACGAAGGGTGTGCTGCTGAAGAGGATTGATGTACCATGGAAGAGGAAGGATGCACTGCTGAAGAGGAAGAAGTCGCTGTGGAAAATGGAGATGCTGTTGTCACTACCCAGAGCTCGCATAAACGGAGCATGGGCCTGTTGCGACACGGTTTTAGCTGTGATAGCCTTATGATAGTAAAGGTAATAGAACAGGTAAGAATAAGAAAAATCTGAAAAGGTGCTACGGTGGAAGAAGAGGAGATGCTTTGTTGGAGGACGAGGAGGAGGCCATTCTGGATTGGATGGACTGCTGAAGAGGAAGGATACACTGCTGAAGAGGATTGATGTGCCATGGAAGACGAAGGGTGTGCTGCTGAAGAGGATTGATGTACCATGGAAGAGGAAGGATGCACTGCTGAAGAGGAAGAAGTCGCTGTGGAAAATGGAGATGCTGTTGTCACTACCCAGAGCTCGCATAAACGGAGCATGGGCTTGTGGCAACACGGTTTTGGCTGTGATCATGGTTGGTGTTTATGGAAGAGGAAGGAGTCGCTGTTGAAGAGGAAGGAGTCGCTGTTGTCACTACCCAGAGCTCGCATAAACGGAGCATGGGCCTGTGGCAACACGGTTTTGGCTGTGATAGTTTAGGTGTTTATAGAAGAGGAATGATGTCCTGCTGAAGAGGAAGGAGTCACTGGAAAATGAAGATGCTGTTGTCACTACCCAGAGCTCGCATAAACGGAGCATGGGCCGGTTGGTGTTTATGGAAGAGGAATGATGTCCTGTTGAAGAGGAAGGAGTCGCTCATAAATCTAAAATTAAGGCCTTAATTAGCATTAAAAAGTCTTAAATCTGTCTTTCAAAGAGCCATGTGGTAGTATAGGTATAGTTGAAGTGGTAAGTAGAACAGGTAAGAAAAATCTGGTGCTGCGTTGGAGGACAAGGAGGCCGTGCTGAGGACGAGGAGGCCGTGCTGAGGACGAGGAGGCCGTGCTGAGGAGGCCATTCTGGATTGCAGGAGATGCTGTGTATGTCGTATTGTCTGTCATTATGTCTGTCATTATGTCTTGTGCTTTTCAGTTTTCAATGTTTGTCCTGTGTCCCTTTTTTTTTAGTTTTCATTAGTTTTAATTATGTCTTGTGCTTTTCATTTTTCAATGTTTGTCCTGTCTTAAATGTTCCCACTCGTGGCTTGCACCTTGTCGTGGTGATTGGGCTTTCAACTAAGACAGGCCATTCTGAATATTTTCTGTCACTGCTGTAACTTGTTATATTTTGCCAATTATACTTTTTAAACTTTTATGACCTATAAACGTTGTTATAATGATTTATAGTCATAGTTACTTTTAGAAAAATTGTCCTGCCGACGCTAATTGCATAACAGATACCATTTCTCTGACATTTGTTCTCCTCTGTCTATCTTCCATGATTGGCTGAGCGTTGCCCCGGGGGTTCTCTCCCTCTGTCTACCAAGCACTCTCCATGCTACTCGACTGACTCCGAGTTCTGTGCGGAATCAGCGGTCCTAGGAACGGATGCTCCCCGCCTGCTATTGCCTCACATCAGCACTGATTCACCGTCCATCAGGATAGTACTCTTTCTACTCGCTTGCTTGTTCAATCTTTAAATTCTTTTTTGCTTTGCTCACTGGTTGCCTGTCTGTCCTCTTCCAGTTTTCCCTGGTCGTGACGAGACGGTGAGGATCTGGTCCCCCCTCCGGCAACATCTGAGAATGGACCATCAACGCGAAAGATGTTGCAGTGGTTAAGGATGCCACCTGGAGACGTGGGATGTAATCCCGGCGATGGAAACCTTAGTTTCCCTGGTGGAGACGAGACGGTGTGGATCCTCTGGCAGCATCTGAAGTCTTCCTTCATCCACACTATTCGCACTTTACTTAGTATTACCATGTAATCACCTGGTCAATGATCAAATTCCTTCGTGATTTTCTCTACTTATGACATCTATTGCAGCATGTCCGTCCTGGGAGAGGGATCCCTTACTCTGTCGACTCTCCCTGAGATTTCTTCAATTTTTTATTCCCGGTAAAGGGTTTTTACTGGGAGTTTTTTCTCAGCCGAGCTAAGGGTGTAAGGGCAGGGTGTCATATTGTATCATATTGTATGAAATGTAAAGCACACTGAGACAAATGTATTTGATTTTGGGCTATACAAATAAAACTGATTTGATTTGATTTGAAAAGTAGTATAATAGGAGATATTTAAGGACACTTGACAAGGCCTGACTGACATAACCACACATTTTTATTCTAAAAGGTATACCATAATTTCAGTTTATGAACAGTGTGTAAACAGTATCCTTGAGTGAATTTATAGCTGGACAGAATGATATGAGCATGTATATACTTTTTGACTCTGGAAATCACCATTTAACGTTCCACATTAAATGTAAAATTTTTGATGATATGAGATATTGACTTATATTTGTTCTCATTTTTGTTCTGTAACTTAATTGAATACACATCATATGACACAAGGAAGCTGGACTTGTTTAATTTACGAATGTTTAATGAATGAATCTATTTATCCATCTATCATTATATCTTAACTATATGTCTATCCGTCTGTTTTGCAAGTAATCAACTAGCGGAGTTTCATGCTATCTATTATTCCAAAAGTGTACCCTATTCACCTGCAGTGTCTCACATTAAGTGAACTATTTCCAATGAGAAATGTTCGGCAGATAGAGTGAGTAGGCATGTTTGATGTTTGGACAGTAGATGGCAGTGCTGCAGCGCTGCAAGACACTACAAAAGGTCAGTCAATTACCTACTGTAAGGTTCTGGAAATTGTACATTTGAGCCACCTTCACTGAGCCAGTTCTTCAATTTAAGGTAATAATCAAATGGCATTTTATATAGATAGTATTTTTAACCGCCTTAGAGACCACCTTCAAAGGGAGTAAATTGCGAAGAAGGTCGGGAGAAGGTGGTCTTTAGGGAAGCCCTCTGTGTCAGGTCTAATATTGAGGTTTTTTGCCATAACCTGTTCGCTAGCTGCTCTTCCTCCTCCCGTTCTTTCCCCTTCTTTCTGCTCTCCACCACCCACCCCATCAACTTTAGCTCCTTGGGCCCACGTCGGGCAGAGCAGCTGCAACACAACCCTAGGTCAGTCACTTATCCATTGGCTTACTTTTTTCTGCTACCATTTATCATCTGTTAGTCTTTATTAACGTTGCATGTCCTTAGTCCAGAACCTTAAACTTTGAAAAAATAAATGTTACTATTTGCTGAATGTTATAGCAGCACTAACAGGACAGTATATTTACATATTTTATTTTAACATGGTGCATATTCATAATAGGGATAAACTTAATGTTTTTCTACTGGCCTATATGTTAGGGATGTATGGGGATTGGAACATGAACATTTGTTTAACACTTTGTTTCCTGTCTGTTATCAGGACCCCATCGTGCAGCCCATCCTGGACCCCATCTGAACGATCAAATCATGAACATAATTAATAAAAATAATGAATGAAAATTAAGATTCAACACTGGCTTTATTCATTTATATATTATCTGTGGTTTTAACTGATAAATATCATGATGAAACTCCCATTAAATACATTTTGTTCAGTGTGATGTAAAATAAAATAACAGTTAACCCAGGGATAGATGTTCTTTTAATAAAATAAAACATAAAATAGTCTTTATATTTCTTAAAATACATGCTCGAGTACATTTAACTAAAATACTCCTTTTGCATTGTTAAATGTTTATAGTAATATTAAATAAATATTTAATTTAGCAATCAAACAGGGTTAACACGGTGGTTAAATCTTGCTAAACTAAATACAAACCAAGTGTAGAAAAGAAAAAAATTATTTAATCTTACATGAGAGATGACTACTGTAATAAACCTTGCCTCTGGGTTAGAGGAGATAGAGAGCACCTTAACAATTATGTATGGACACAAAACGAGGAGGACACTGAAGTATCACAATCAATTATCTTTATTAAACATTATTTAGGAGACAACGGGACAGGAACACGGGTGAATGAACCTTTCGGTTAATGAGAGATTGCTACAAGGCTACAAGGCTAACGTAAAAAACGTATTCAAACCTTACATAAAGAGAAATAAATAAATCCATCTATCTCTAGTTAGCATACTTGCTAAGCTATCGCGATTAAGGCTAACGTAAAAAACGTATTGAAACCTTACATATAGAGAAATAAATAAATCCATCTATCTCTCTAGTTAGCATACTTGCTAAGCTATCGCAATCGCGATCTTTTAAAAGTTGTTAGTTTCACACCATCTATCTAGTTAGCTTACTCGCTACGCAGCTAAGAGCAATACGCAGCTATGAGCAGCTATCAAGCTTTTAAATTGTGTTTGAGTTTAACACTATATCCCCCTGCTGTATTAACTAGTGGAGTTGCCGTAGTTTTTCCAACCCGGAAGAGCGCGAAAAACACTTCCGGGAGGACAGATCGGGTAGGTCGGACAGATCGGGTAGTGACAGTGACAACGTCAAGTGTCGATACGTCATCAGTAGGCGCAGGACCCCGTGCAGATCTGGCAGCCCGTGCAGATCTGGTACTCACACCGGTCACGCTCTTTACAGGTCCATAGCTGGTCCATGAGCTACTACTGTTATACAGTCCCTCCAAGGATGTTATTTCGGGGTTAACACCCTTAACTTCTACCGGTGACTTGTCATTTTCTGCTACCTATCAGATTTTGCTCCCTAGTGGTTCTGCGCATGCGCATGAGCAGCCGTCAGATTCTGCTACCTTTTTGGCTGATGGTATTTTCTTAAAAAAAATGTTTTAACTGCGCAATTATGCTACACATATGTTTAAATTGCGCCTTTTGACCTGTGAGCATGTACAAATGTGCATGTAGATACTAGCTTTGCTGCTGAATATAGAAATAAAATGATAGGCTAGGCTATAGTGTTAACTTTACCGGACTCAGAGTGGAGAAAGTTTTCGCCGGTGGTGGGAGGGGGGTGTACATAGGTAGTGGTGTAAAATAACGTGATACTGTAGTGGGAGCAATATTTGATAGAGACAATTGATCTCACATTATACCTTACTAAATCTATAATAACGTTATGAAGGAGCATCAAAATATGCTCCCCAAGCTTTCAGTTTAGGCTAAGGGGTGAGTAGTGGTGTAAGTAACGTGATTCTGTGGTGGGAGCATTATTTGATAGAGACAATGGGTCTCACAAAGCTTACTGTACCCCTGAAATATTCAATAAACACGTTATAAAGCAGCATCAAAATATGCTCCCAATATTCCTACAGTGTACATTGGATGAGTAGTGGTGTAAAATAACGTGATTCTGTACTGGGAGCATGGTTTGATAGAGTTAATGGGTCTACAGATCAAATACGCTACCAATGACGTAAGGTAGCATTTTCTGATAGGTAGCAAAATCTGACGAGGGAGCAGAAAATGTCAGAACACCGGTGTTCTGACATTTTCTGCTCATTTTGATGCTCCTTCATAACGTTATTATAGATTATATAATTGCGCAGTTAAAACATTTTTTTTAAGAAAATACCATCAGCCAAAAAGGTAGCAGAATCTGACGGCTGCTCATGCGCAGAACCACTAGGGAGCAAAATCTGATAGGTAGCAGAAAATGACAAGTCACCGGCAGTGTGTCTGCATTATCTCGCTTGTGCGCACACACACACACACACACACGCCCGGACTCGTTCGTTGCTTCACTTGATTGACACACGCTACCGCTCGCTCTCCTCGCTCACTCACACACACACACACACACACACACACACACACACACACACACACACACACACTGCCGCTAGCTCACTTGTGCTACTCTGTCTCCTAACTCTACGATAGAGACACCCGCCAACAATTTTGAATAAGAAAAGTCCTCCACCTCAGACGACCCATCTGTGTGGCATATGAGCTCACTGTGTAGCGACCGTGCCATCAGACTTGGTGTCACTCGATTTTTCAATGAAGTCCTGTCATTCAGAGTGACAGCTAGCAGCTAGCCCCCTCCTTCACAGACACCGCACGCCCCCGTCCCTCCTGAATGTCGGCCGGCTGATGTCGGAATGTTTAAAAACAAAGGTTCTCAAACGGAATTTTAGAATCCATGGTCTGAAAGCATTTTTCAAAATCGTGCAGTAGCTCAAACAGGGGGTTCAATTACCCTTTAATGACCAGTTTATGTGAGAATAATGTCCTAAATGTTGATTTTGAAAAATACAGGTTTCAATTTAGTGGTCGAGGCTCCGGTGTGTGTGTATGCGCGCGCGCCCAGAGGCGAACTTAGCCATTATGCAAAGGTAGGCAATTGCCTTGGGTCTCATTATCATCTATTAAATGTTTGTTTTACTCTTTATTCATTAATCACCGATTACGTGCGGACACATCCTACATTATTGATAATGTTAATGATACTTGTGATCAGCTGAGGCATGAGCCCCAGTGCAGACAGCTGCATATGAAAGCATGTATTGGTTAGGTCCACGAGTGAACAGCTGTTTGTCTGTCATGATCAAGCCTGGTTTCCTCTGAGCAAGCCTGGTTTCCTCTGAGCAGCACAGTTCGGTTCGGCAGGGTTACCCTACTAGATCTGCCATGCGTTTCCACTACCGACAAGAGGCTTTAGCCTACTTAAAAGATGGAGATAGCCACAGTCAGAAAACAGTCTATGGCTGTGTTCGGAAAGCCATACTAGCGTCCTACATAGCCTACTCACCATCTATATACTGTCTACTCAAATATCGATTGTGCGATGTGTCGAGGTGCGTCGAAACGTTTTCAGTTGAAGTATACTCAAGCAATGAAGAATTTCTTCTTCTTCTTGTAAGATTCAGGCAGTTTAGACGCTGTTTAGCGTATAACCGCCCTCTACAGGTTAAGGCCAGGACACACCAGCCCGATAATCGCCGTCGTCAAAAAAAAAGACGAATCTGTTTGGTGTGTGCCGTGACGTCGGCCGACGTAGAGGTCGTCGGGCTTGTTTTGAGCCTGTCGGCCGCCGATTGCACATGTTCAATCGGCGGCCGACCGTCTTTCATTTGGAGCAATTTGATTGGTGGAGGGCTAGCGAATCAGTGAAGCCCGGAAGTGAGGCGGGTAGCACAAACAGCTAACAACAGCTAGCCATCGTTTTAATGTGTTTGTTCGTTTCGTTTTGAGAGTACTCACATGCATCAACCCTTGTTGACTGCTCGACACCATGCTCGACACTCTCTGCTAAAAATTGTGCTCTTATGGTCCATAAATATAAATACGTATTTCTATCTATGTTTATGCTCTAGAGAGCTGTCCCATCATTTCCGGCTTTCGTATTTTTTCGGGCCACAATACAGATTAGCGCCGCCTGCTGTTGTGGAGACATTACGTCCCGCGCAAGCGCAGAGTGTACGGAAAATAAGCAGTCGACTTGGTGTGTTCTTTGGCCGCGACGGGAAGACTGGAGCTTCCTGAAACAGCCGACTCCATTTTTTGCATAGTCGGAACAAGTCGGACTGGTGTGTCCTGGCCTTTAGATATTGAACTAGATTTTTACAGTCCTGTGTTCATCATCTGTGTTTTAGACCTCTTGTTTTATAATTATGTTTTGAGGCGGAGGATCCCTCCGACGCTCTCTGTCGAGCAGCTCATCAGCACTCAGCTGTCTGTGAGTTGAGCTGGACGAGCCGCGGTGTGTGGAACAGCGATCTGTTCTGATCTCTCTCCACTATCAGACTCACATCATTCATTTCACTTAGTAGTGAAATGAGTGATGCCTAATGTTGTTAGGTATTTATCTTCATCTCTTATCTATTGTAAGAGTTTATGAATGCTCGAAAATATTTCATTTTCCTGGGCGGGTAGAATTGACCCAGTGCATTGTGGGGCGGTTGAGTAGGAAAAGTATACAATCGATTCATACCCAAAATCTTCACAGAAGTTAGGCTACTCATCCAGGAATTTCTCGCATACCCAACCGTCACATACTCAAATTGAAGTCAAAATGAGTATGAGTAGGACGCTAGTATGGCTTTCCGAACACAGCCCAAGGGTCAGAGCCATCAAGGCACTGGCCGCACATAGCTTGTGTCATTGTGGCAGCATTCAATTCATATTTTACAGGCATATTTTGAATAAAACATTCAGTTTACCAGCTGTAGTGTAATGATTGTATTGAATGCTCAGCTGAAATCGATTAAGAGGATTCTGGCGTTGGTGTCTTTCCTTTCTAGGTGTGATAACATGGCATTTAATTGTTGATAACTAATGAGCTAAACAATTTAGGATGCGTCTTTGGACCTGTTTTGATGAAAGAATATTTAGTGGGGAGGAAAAGGTAATGTCCCAGCCCTTTTTGATGAATGGATTTGTCAAACTTTGAGAAATTTCACTAATGACCTTGCTCTGTAGTCTGACAGCAGTAAAAAAATTGTAATTTGAGAGCTCTGGTACACCTTTGATACACCAGGATGTAACTAAGTGGCTATGTTCTGTATGTAGCCATTCCAGTGTGAGAGGAATGATCAGAGCTGTAACTGGTTAAGTTTTAAGCACACTACAGAATGGCTGAATCTCTTTTACTCTGAAAACCTTTTTTTCTTTCTTTTTTTATTCCAGGTCCGTGTGGAGTGGCAACCATGTGGAACATGGTATGTTCTTTCCAATAGTTTCTTAATAGAAATGTCTTAGGGGCCGTGTCCACCAAACGCGTTTTTAAAAGGCGGAGCGCCTGTCTGCAATGCATTCTCTATGGCAGGACGCGCATGCGGCGCGCCTTTTAAAAAGCCGCCCGGGGCGGTTAAACGCTCCGCGCGCCTCGCGCTTCTAGCCGCGCGCCCCCAGTTGAAAACAGTTGAACTTTTGAAGAAAAGCGCTCCACGTCATCGGCGCTTTTTTTCGAACGACCAATCAAAATCGAGGAGGAGGCGAGGCTCAAAGTATCAACAGAACACAAACTGAAACAAACTGAAACATGTCGGACGAAAGTCTAATCACAGCTGTCAGTGAGTGTCCGGTCCTGTACGACCTCACTTTGAAGTCCTATCACGACCAAACAAAACGGAACCAGGCCTGGCGGGACATTTCAGCTGTGCTGGGCGTTACAGGTGAGAATTATTCATTAATTATTTATATTATTATCATGTTTATTAATGATATTATCGCATTTAACTATTAGCCGTTAGGTACAAACTGCCACCCGTTTACTTGCTCTTGTGTTTACAAACTACGGTAGTCAAGTAAGCTAACTAAAATTTCAGTTAGCATCAACGTTACTGATAGGTAGGCTTGATAATAACCTTGTAGGTTGTGTGAATTGCTAATTGTAGAGACATAATCTTGTATCAACAGCTGAAGTGTCCCGCAAGAAGTGGAAGTACTTGCGGGACAAATACTTGAAGGAGAGGAGGGCAGAGAGAGACAGGAAGAAAAGTGGGGCCGGTGCCACCTCTTTTAAGAGGTGGAAGTACATGGTAATCATGGGCTTCCTGGAGCGCCATGTAAAGGAGAGGGCCACGACAAGTAATATGGTTTCAGAGGAGCAGGGAGATAGCCAGGATAGCCAGGAAATGTCCCCCCAACGAGAGGTTAGCCAGGAAATAGCACCGGACATCTTGGCCCTGCTAGCGCCTATGATGTCCCCCCAACGAGAGGTAGGCTACTGGTAGGCGTATAACAAAAGCTAGTAGCCTAAAACATGTGCTAAAAACATACCCTAACATACTAGTGTCTTGGCTGTGAATAAGACTGAGCTTGTGCTAAAGGAATGACGATATGATGATGTAATTAAAAAAAAATATTAAAATTTGTAAACAGACACACATCATATAAGATTCCTTTTATGTAACCTTTATTTTTTTCAGGGAAAGCAATTGAGAGCAAGACCTCTTTTTCAATTCAAGTATTTTTAAATTAGAAGATGAGGCATGCATTTATAACACATCTAAGTAAAGTCTTCCTGTTCAAGATTGAAAAACAAGACTTGTTTCTGTATACAAATCTACTTTTCCCTTAAGGTTTTTGTTAGGTGAAGCCAGATGCAGAGATATTTATAAGAATTCACCATTTTAATTTGCACATTTTAAACAAACAAATGTATGCTTTCTTTCACAGGTGGTGGCTGAACGTGAAGAGGAGATATCTCCTCCCTCTCCCAGCCTCTCACAGTCCGCTGTGGACACCTCTCTGGCTCTGGTCACACCGCAGCTTCCTGCACCTCCACCACCACGGAGGAGACGGCTGGAGCAGCCGCTGTCTGCGTCCCAAAAGTCAATAATGTCCTCAATACAAAAGGAAAAGGAGAATGTAGTGGCTCTGGACGAGGATGAGCATTTTATGCTCAGCCTCGTGCCATCATTGAGGAGGCTGTCGCACCAGAAAAAGGCACAGGCGCGCATGAGGATGCAGCAGGTCCTGTATGATGTGGAGTTTGGAGAGTGATTTGGAATAATTTTTTATTTAGATTTAGTTTTAAGATTTTTTTAAATGTGTAAATAATATTTTTGAATCATTTTCTATTTAGATTTAGTATAAGCTATAAGAAATGTTTCAAATGTGTACATAATATCTTGGAATAATTTTCTAATGAATCAGTTCATTAAACATATTAATGCTAAGACAATGTTGTTTTGTTTTCATTACATTAGGTAGCAGATACATAATGAATGCTCTGATAATGATGGAGGTGTTAAAGGTGTGTTTTTGTCTTCAGAAGTAATCCAGCATACAACATGAATGTTAGATTGATTTAAGAAATTTAATTATTAGTTTAGGTTTTTCGCCTTTTTTGATTTAAATATATACAAAAGTGATCAACTAAATTCCATCCTGCCAAGTCACTCGACCAGGCAGGGATGAAAAATAGCGGTTGAAGGTCTCCCTCACTGCGACCGCTTCCCTGGAGGCGTTGTTGCTGCCGACCCTGGGGATGCTCTGCACTGCACCCTGCACAGTTGGAGAGCGGGGGCCATCCTCTCCCTCACCATCCCAACGCATGTAGTTGTGGAGGATACAGGTGGCTTTCACGGCGCTCTCTGCCACTTCTGGAGACACGCCGAGAACCCTCCTGTAGAGCCTCCACTGATTGGCGAGGATGCCAAAGGCGCACTCGACAATCCTCCGGGCATGGGACAGCCGGAAATTGAAGGTCCTCTGCTCTCCCCCCAGGTTTTGGCCAGGGTAGGGCCGCAGGAGGTTCCTCCGCAGAGGAAAAGCCTCATCCCCAATGAATACGTGCGGCTGGGGTCCCAGATGATCTGCTCCAGGTAGGGGTCGATCAGGTGGAAGGTTCCCCAGCCGCAGGGCAGTGCCAAAGGCCGAAGACGCGAGCGTGCCTCCATCGCTGCTCCTGCCGTAGGCCCCCACATCCACGACCCTGAATCGATAGCGGGCATCCACCACCGCCAGGAGAACTATGGAGAAAGACCCCTTATAATTAAAATATTGGTTGCCAGTAGACGGTGGGGCCTGGATTAGGACGTGTTTCCCGTCTATGGCGCCGAGGCAGTTGGGGAAGTCTGCCAGCCTCTCGTAGTCCCCCGCTATCTCTCTCCAGTCCTCGGCCCCTGGCACAGGCATGTATGTGGAGACCATACACTCCCATATGGCCTCACACACACTCTTGACTATCCTAGCCACAGTGCAGAACCCCACCCTGTAGCTGAATGCGATGGATCGGTACGAATCTCCAGTTGACAGGTACGTGCAACATAAACAAAGGTAGCCTACATTATCTTCAGTTAATTAGAAAACAAAAAAGAACTGCACAGTTGCTAATAAAGGTTTGCCTTCTTTTTAATTAAATATGAAAATAGCCTACATTTAATTTATTGAATTAATAAGAAGGCAAACCGTTTAAATTATCCATATGACAAAAGACATGTGCACAATGGCAATAAAGCATTGTGTGTGTATGGATCTGCATATGTCACAATGTTGCCAAAATAAAGTGTCTGTGTTTACGGTCAGTAACAGTATACAGTATACAATAAGAATGGGTTGTAGTAATTATTTTTGAACACTGGGTGGCGTTTTGGTACAAGACCAGATGAGTGAGCTCACCTGCACAGGTCAAAATGATAGTTTATCAAATCACTCTGTGACTTTGAGGAACAATATAAGATTGTCTGTGAGCAATAGGACACGTTCACTGTTTCTTGCTCTTGTTACAAATACACACTCAGATATCGCATTGTCCCATTTGCAATTGAACTCGCTATTTATTTAGTTGACTCAACTCCTGTTTATGTCTAAACAATATAGACCTAACGTTAAATACCAACTGTAGTGTTTATTTACAAAGACACATTTCAGTTATAGGCTACTCACCTCAGACAAACTCGCTATTTATTTAGTTGACTCAACTCCTGTTTATGTCTAAAAAATATAGACCTAACGTTAAATACCAACTGTTGTGTTAATTTAGCCTACAAAGACACATTTCAGTTTAGGCTACTCACCTCAAACAGATGCATAGCCGTTGGGCGGGACTGATGCTCTCCCTATAATTAGTTGTCATCTTGGCGATGGTCGGCCCAATGAGTGATAGCACCTCGGCAAACTGTTGCCGGTTCAGTCTAAAATATATCTTAAATCGATCCTCATCCAGGCGGAGCTCTTGACAGAGCCGATGGTACTCTCCGTACTGCCTCCGGCCACGATTAATGTTGTGGACCCACACTCTCCTCCGGGCAACCACGACAGGCGCAGGGGGGTCCGCAAACTCCGCTGCCAGGGCAAGAAGTGCGAGCAATCTTGAATTAATTTTTTCGTAAATTTTTGTGTCAGGTGTCAGATGCCAGATGATGGAGCCAACAGATAGAAGCTGTATATCTATGGATACAAGCGATGACGCGTATGACGTAAACGAAAAACGCTCCGTGCGCCTTTTTTTGAGCGGCGCGCACAAACGCGTTGAAAGCAGTGCACGGAGCGCTCCGCCTTTTAAAAACGCGTTTGGTGGACACGGCCCCTTAGGATGTCAATTATTAAAATGGTGGTGGAATAATGTACTTTGGGCTGAGAAGGTTCCTACTTTATTGTTTTATTGGTGCCTTTAAATAGAACTTGTCCACTTCTAGGTTTGGAGAGCTCTGAACTTTCTACAGAATGAATATACTACAGAATGAAGCCGGTAGTCTCTGGCCAATCAGTGGCCGGCAGTCTGCGGACGTAACCTTTTAGCATCGGCTCAGCTCGCTTGGAACCTAAAGCGAGGCGATACCAAAAAAGCAGAGTTGAGCTGATACCACGCAGTGGAAAAGCGCCATATGTTAGCCTTTGAGTGACAATCCAGCTGCTTAATGATGGCAGATGATTATGATTATTATTTTAAACTATTAAGATGTTTTTCATTTGAGTAGTTTTCCTCTTTACAAAACATACAGGCTATTGTTTTGTAAAGAGAAAAACATAAATTACAGGATAAGGAGAACAAGTAAATGGCAAAATCAAGAATCTAATTGTACGGCAATTTCATGATGAATCCCACCTGTAAATACTGCTATACCATGAGGTATTGTTTACTTAAAAAAAGAAATAAATTATCTCCTCTGTTCAACAGCAAAAAAACATGGAGTCCCACCTGGGAGCCGCAGTCCATCCTGGGACAGCTGTAGAGATTTTTTTTTCTGTTCCAGTTTATTTAAATAAATCATTGTACCAATAATGAATTTAATCTTTTTTTCATCCCAGCATTCTTGATATCTTTACTCATAAACCCAATGTATTGCTGAAGATTGACGTGTATTCCACCTCAACCTTATTTTCCAGAAGGTTTGCAAGTGTAGGCCTACATCCTTTAGCGTCAGTCAATATCATAATGTACAGTTGATATACCAATATGTTAAGAAATAGAGTAACAGAAAGCATAAACCTGATCCATTCCTCATCCCCATGGATCCTTCGTTAAATCTAGTCTACTGTACATGAAGGATGTTATCACATTGCATCTTATTAAATGAGCGATCCACCTGGTTCTTTATTATTTTATGGTCACTGTCAGCAGACATTTCATGAATAAAAATGTACATTTCATTGTCAAAAAATTTTTTTGAGGTCCACCTCACACCTTAGGTGTCATTACCTCGGCGGCACTCGTGGAGGCGCTGTTTAGTCTGGCACCAGGCTATGACCATCACGTATATGGGTAAGTTTAATATGTGAATGATTGTAACTTAGGAGGCTTCGGGTTTGACTATTTCCTTTGCAAGAACATGAATAAAAATTAAGAATAGTGTCAAATAAAGGTGTCTGGTTGAAATCCAGTGTCTCGTAGTATAGGCTGTCAGCTGTGTCACAGTCAAACCTGTCCGCCGCTTACTTCTGGTGACGTAATGCGGCAGCGTCGTTATGGCAACGCGTGCCATAGGCTTTCACCGGCTAATATCTTTAAATAAGTCAAATACTTTCACCTGAGAGTTTTTTTTTTGCAAGACATTTGTTTACAAAGTCCCAAGAATAACAAGAATGCAGAACAGTTAGGCATCAATAATAAAGTCATAGGTAAAAGTAATCTGGTCATTTAAATGTCACACAACTCGATCACAACCACTCGTTTTTTATCAAGGCACATTAAGGAGATAGCATAGAATTATATAATATAAAAAATAATTAGAAGCACATATTTTACATAGGCCTATACAAATATCTAAAAACAACAACAAAACAAACTCATCAGAGCGTCAGTAAGCCTATATCGTTGTGTACTTCCGGGTTTGAAATGGTCGTAAAATGATTATTTAAAAAAGTAGCCTAGATAGATTTAACACCCAAATCACAATTTATTATCTAGGCTACGTCCCCATGCTGCTGTGGTAATAAAAATGGGTTGGGAAGCATGTAAATAATCGTCTTTTATGTGTGTATCAGATAGCCTACGTAGGCTAATATATGACACATTTGTGTCACCATGGCAACGCGTGGGCATACATCACGTCGGCAATACGTCATCTGGACTGAACTCTCGTGACCACGCCCCCTTAACAAACAATACCGCTTACTCCATAGACAGCGCGATCATTCAAAATAAGCCGTTAAAGCTAAAATCTGCAATGTCCTGAGCTGTTGTGTGGTTTACATGGTAAAAAACAAACATCATGGTTTTATTCCTTCGCCATGCCCCCAAAAATTCCCCTAAATAAGGTCTGTATGACAGCAGGAAGCTCCCGGCTTCCCCCGTGCTCTGCATTTCAGTGGGAGTTTGCTATCGTAATGAGCCGTTAGAACAGTTGGTACAGTCTAGTCAAGGCATAGCGCTATACTATTAACATAGTAAGCATTATTATAGACAACAAAACTTAAAATAACAATTATTTCACGTGTAATCAGCTTCCATAGAGACTCAGTGAGGTGAAGATATATATCAGGGCATGATATCTCTGGCCAATGGGTCGGATCATTGCGCCAGCTTGATGCTGAGAGACTAAAAAGACATGGTTTTAGGTTGACCAAATTAATCATTTATAAGTGTCTTTAACGTTATCCAGCCAGCAGAGTTGTTGTGAAGGATTTTGACATTGTGTCGGTCGGTCAAATTTTAACTCTGATCGTTTTCTTTTTGTGCTGTTTTGGACCGCAATTTTGCATTATAGTCAATGGCACGTTCGGTTTGTTTTCTCCCCAAAGGGGGCGTGGCCTGATTGCCGACCTGATGTATCACGGCGAAACGTCGGTTCACAACATTGTATGACGTCGATTCAGAACATTTTGCTGGCAGGACCGAGCTATATCCGCGTAACATCTAAACTAAAGCTAATATGCATTCGCTGAATCAAGATTGTGAACATAAAGTACACATTTCTCGCTAAAAGTGTTATCAAAAAACCTTAAGATACAGAAACGGCCGTAAAATTCAGCTTTTTACACGGCCTGCCGCCATCTTTCTTCTGTGCTGAAAGTGAAAACTTGAAAGTCACGTGGTGCGGGCGCAGTGTCCACTTTTTACAATGGAACGTTGATTCAGAACGTCGATACGTTGTCTGAGCTACGTAATCGTGGTTTGCGGAAGAGTTCTCTGAGGACGTTTTTCTCTGGAGACTGGGTTGTCATTATATAGATGAATAGGTGTTGATGAAGTAAAACGCTGAACACAGTGGTTTTAAGTTGAAAATATTTATTGATTTAGAACTATCCTTGGTAGTCTAGTGGTTAGAATTCAGCGCGTTCACCGCAGAGGCCCGGGTTTGCCGCTCAGCAGAAACCGTGATAGAAGGGGGAATTTCTTTATGAAGAAAAGGGTTGTACTTAGAGCATCGTGTTACAAGTTAGTTAATACTGGTTTAATAGGACATAACTAATAAACTTAGATACTAGCTTTTCATTGTAGATCAGACTTTTCTGGTCCAGATCGCTACACCTGGTCCGCCATTGTAGGCTTTATGAAACGCGCACACTAAGTAAGTGATCACTGTATGAATAAAGAACGTTTTAACACTTATATTAACATAAATAAATTGCTTACTTCACCTTTAACAATTTTGTTGAAAATCAAGAATTGCTTGGTTGCATAATCAAATCAAATTAATATAAATTACAAATGATCCCAGCCCTTCGCCATAGTGTCCAATTAACCATTTTATCTCCAATTAAAATAAATTCAAAATGTTCCATAAAGGTGCTTCGTCCCAATGAACAGCTCTGTACCAACATACAGACAATATTGCACAAGTTGTAATGGTGCATGTTACATCTGCTCGATGTAGTTTTGTCCTCCCAACGGTGCCTTGGAGGCAGCGCTGTCTGAAGGCACTCACTCAACTAACCCTAACCCTAACCTTAAAGATCTCCTATTATACTACTTTTCTGGTCTGAATTTCTTGTTAAAAACTGCTATAGAGCAACCTGACACGAATCACATCACAAAAAACGATGTAGATTTTCGGGAATCGCTTCCTCTCATCTGGGCGATTCAGCAGTCTCTGTCCACACTCGGCTTTGTGCTTCTCCGCCCCCTCCCCCCTCCTGCAAACCCCACTCCGTTGTGATTGGTTACCTTCCTTCCGGAACACTTTCAGCGGCGCACGGGCAGATTTGAGAGCAGGAAGGTGGGGGCATGGCCGGAGCGCGACACCACGTTGCATGGAAAAATCCGGGAACGTGACAACACGATGGCAGGTAATTTGAACCGATTTGAACAAGTGAATTCTCGACCGGCTGCCCTAGTGTTTAGTGCTCTGCACAGCCACCCCAGACGGTCAGCAGGGAATACGTCTAAATGCATGTACGTAATTATTTGATACGCTAGTATGGTTAAACATGACTATAAATCATTATAACAACGTTTATAGGTCATAAAAGTTGAAAAAGCATAATAGGTCCTCTGTTGTCCCCCTAACAGTGCCCTCCCAGGCAGCTCCCTTGAAGGCTCCGTTGGAAGGACAAAACACCAAACACAGTTACATCTTGGGACTCTACTGTAGAAAGTATAATGTTCTGAGTGGGACTGGAGTTATCCCAAATGGCTCCATGACTTTGATAAAGGGGAAGGAAGAAATTTCTTGAGAATACTATTGATTGCATTAGTCCTACGAGCAGGCCCGGTTCTACGGGGGTGCATGAGCATGCATTGCACCCTCAAAAAAATTGTTTGCACCCTCAAATGAAAAAAGGAGGGAGTGAATTTTTTTTATAAATATGATAAAAATAATAAAATACTTGCTCACAAAACAAATTGTAATTAACCTTTGACCATTTCCATTAAATACCGCTGTTTTCTGCATTTATTTTGTTCACTAAACCGATAAGAACGTTATCATTATTCGACTGGCAGCTGTGGCAAAGCGAACCCATCTCTACTAGTGCGCTCCGCTCTGCCCCGCCCGCCCCCGCCTGAACTATTTCGCTTTCAGCGATTGCAGTGCAATGGTTATTCAGCATAAAGTTAAAACACTCGCTCGCCCCAAGACTGATGTTAAACCGAAACACAAAAGCCTTGCGCGAGCAAAGCAGTGATTCACCCGGTGAAACATGGGGTGAGACTGTGACTGTGGGTAACGGTGTCATCACCTTGCCGATGAGAAAAGCTCTGTGGCTTAACGGCTAAAATGATAACCGGCCGCGGGGATATCATGTCCGCTAACGTTGTTCAGGTGAGGCTTCCGCGATCGGATTGCATTTCACGAGCATGAAAACACAGAGCAATGTCGGCAAACTGACAGCGCGACGAGAGAAAATAGAGTGAGCCGCTTCCCTCCGTTAGTTTCAGTCTACAGCCGAAAAAATACAATCACCACTTAAACATGGATATCGTTTAAATAAAGCCTCTTGTTTTTATGATCATTAGGGCTTTGATGCAAATTGAACATTTCGGTGGCAGCTGTGGTGCAGTTTTTTTCAGCAACTCACAGACTCATGCTTGACCTTAGGCGTAGATTTGGTGGGAGGGTGGCGGGGGGAGGGGGCACAGGGGACGTGTCCCCCCCAATAATCAGAAGAGAGCCTACATTTCTTCTCAAAATATAAGAAACCTTATTCTCCCCAAAAGAGGTAAAAATAACAATTCAGGATGTTGAAACATTGATATATCTCCAAATTGTTAATAGGCTACATATTCCCCTATGATTTAAACATTTAAAGTGTCATAATAGTTCACACTGCTGCTGTGTCATGAATAGTGAGTCCTAAAAAAAATAGTTTTGAACAATACAGTATAGTAAATATTTGAAAGCAATACAGAATGCCTGAGAGCCTTACTGCTTTTTATAACATTATATTAATGTCACTGGGAGCCTGTTGTCTTTTCCTTTAACAGAAATTTAGACATGTCCACCATTAATAATTAAATACAGAAGGCATAAATAAGTACATAAAAATTCACCCGAATGCACAAAATGGTATGTTCGAAGCACATTTTTTTCTGGGGGAGTACCCCCAGACCCCCACTTATGTTGAAGCAAAACCTAAGCCCTTGTGCTTGCCACCCAAAAATTATCACTGGCCCCATCCTGGCCACCCCAATGAAAATGTTCTGGCTCCGCCACTGCCCAGAAGTGCTTGACTATCTACTGGTAGAAAGGCCTGTGTAAAAAGCGAAGTCTGAACTGAAGCTGGGTAGCTGGTTTTAGTGTAGTACTGGTGCACCCCCTGTAATCTCAGATGCACCCTAAGCCATTCTGTTCTGTAACCGGGCCTGCCTACGAGCGTTGATTTCTACGTGACCCTTGCTTAATTCTGAATTAAATGTATGACAAATGTAGGTTTGCAGTTGGTAACAAATAAAGCGTAAAAGAGTTTGCATAAAATACTTTTTTGCAGTTCATGTTATTCGGGCCGCCCCTCCGGGGGTTTCGGCTGTGGTTGCTCCTCGTGGCAGCGGTGCATTTGGCTATTTCCCTATTCTATACTATCTATTCTCTATCTACGGCCCCGGTCCTCCACTGGACTAGTGCCGCACTGGGGCGTGCTCTCTGGGGGCGGGGTGCTGGGGGGCAGGCTCTGGGTCTGGGAGGCTAGCGCCGATTGTGTGTCGGTGGGGAACGGTAGAGTGTAAATCAATGTTATTTAATGTTAATTGTGTTCATATTGTTGAACATTGTTATAGCGTTATTATCATCAGCCTGATGAGCTGCCTTCGGTCTCGGTTTGTCAGAGCCTGAGTACCGGTTGTCCTCCCACTGAGTAATTGTCCTGCCGACGCAAAATAAAATAACTGATACCATCTCTCTAACATTTGTGCTCTTCTGTCTATCTTCCATGATTGCTGAGTGATGCCCCGGGGGTTCTCTCCCCTTGTCTACCTGCTCGACTGACTCCGAGCTCTGTGTGGAATCAGCTGTCCTAGGAACGGATGCTTCCCGCCTGCTGTTGCCTCACATCAGCACTGATTCACCGTCCATCAGGATAGTACTATTTCTACTCGCTTGTTTGTTCAATCTTTAAATTAATTTTTGCTTTGCTCATTGGTTGCTTGTCTGTCCTCTTCCAGTTTTCCCTGGTCGTGGTGAGACGGTGTGGATCTGGTCTCCCCTCTGGCATCATCTGAGAATGGATCGCCTACGCGTAAGATGTTGCAGTGGTTAAAGATACCACCTGGAGACGTGGGGTGAAATCCCGGTGCTGGAAACCTTAGTTTTCCCTGGTGGAGACGAGACGGTGTGGATCCTCTGGCATCATCTGAATTCGTCCTGCATCCATACCATTTGCACTTTTCTTTAGTATTACCATCTAAACATCTGGACAATGATCAAAATCCTTCGTGATTTTTCTCTACTTATGACATCTATTGCAGCATGTCCATCCTGGGAGAGGGATCCCTTACTCTGTCAACTCTCCCTGAGATTTCTTCTATTTTTTTTAATCCCGGTAAAGGGTTTTTTACTGGGAGTTTTTTCTCAGCCGAGCTAAGGGTGTAAGGGCAGGGTGTCATATTGTTTCATATTATATCGTGTTGTGTCATATTGTACCATACTGTATCATATTGTATGGACTGTAAAGCCCATTGAGACGAATGCTATTTGTGATTTTGGGCTATACAAATAAAACTGATTTGATTTGATTTGATTTGATTTGGGGTGCTATGCTTGCTCATGTTAATTCTGTTTTATTGCTTTATTTTGAAAGAAGCAGAAAGGGTAATTTGATGTCGGTCTGTTTATCACTCAGTTGTTTCTAACTCAAGATATGTCTTCCCCTGTTCAGTGGTACAACACCTGCCATCTCTTCCAAAGAAAACCGAAATATGAGGCGGAAATGGCATAACATAATTGCAATCAATAATTTATTCAGCAATTACTTTTCGATCAAATTTATCGCACAAGACTTTTAACGATTAAGAGAAAATCTGATGAGATCCAACGCACAAACTTTTCGTCGATATTCATGAAATTCAATGTAATTGTACTATTTTACCATAAGGCATCTTTCATTCTATATTGCTGAATCCACAACTTGTGGATGGAAACACAGCTAATGACTTTGGCCTTCTGTGCCGGGAGAGGAGACTCTTACAATCAGAAGAAATTGACAATGCACAGTTTTAATGATCCATCCTGTCTGTCTGTAGCTAAGTGTATAGTTCTGAGAGATTGGAGGAAAAAAACACCCAACCCTTAGGAAGAAATTTGCTACAACAATGCATATGAGAGGCTGACACACTATCTATTGAAGGAACATTATCAATATATCTTTAAATTGGGCTCTTTCACTGCTTGACTGTAACCGTAACTTGGAGTCCAATTTAGTAACCCAAATGTAACGAACTAATGTTTTGTTTAGCTTTATTTTGTACATGTGTGTAACGGAGACTATTTCTGATAGAACTGCTAAGTGACATGATCCTTGTTAGTCTGTATCATGTTGACTTTAATTTTCAATAAAATGTTTGATATAGAAAAGAAAACAAGATCACAATATTGCTTTTCTTAATTGCAATTCAGGAACCAGCACTGAGTCATGGAGTCAAAGGAGGTGGAGTAGGAAAATGATGAGCAGTTCCATTGTAGCTCTGGGATCCACAGTGGTTGATTTCAGCCATAAGTTCATGTTCTCTGAATGATGATGAGCTGGTAACATCATCTGTGATACTTTTGAACTGGATTTAAAGTCTGTTCACAGAGGCAAACCTGAGCCATCCAGAGTCACCAAAGTCCTGGACTTGATTCTTCTGCTTAAACAAACAGTACATGTGATATTCAATCACTAATCTTTTGTTCTGAGTGGGCTCAAGTTTCATCGTATTTGTAACAACAGAAGTATTATCAAATCCTATATTTAATACACAGCCTATTGAAATTATGTCTTCCTCTATGAAAACAATAGAAGCTTGTTTTGACAGAAGTAACACAAAATACAGGAACAGATTTAGACAACAGGAAAAACACAACTATATGTGTTCCCCCTTTCTCACTGTCATGTTTGTCATAGATTCTATCACTCTATAAAAATAATTGTATGATTCAACCTGTATTGCTCAAACACCATCCAACTTTTCATAACAACAATAATCTTTTATTGCAAAACGTTTTCATTATTACACAAACTCAAAATCTCTTTAAAACAAGAAAAGTTTTCCCTTATTATGAGTCATTATGAGTCATAATAACATTAACCATATCTGGTTATAACACAAAATATCATAACATATGATCTAATTAAAACAAGAAAATGGTCTTGTTGTAAAAAGCAACACTGTAGGGTAAGCGTGCTAGAGTCAGGGATCCATTTGAGGATTGGGGACAGGTTTTTGTACCTGAGGACATTTACTCCATGGTATATGATTGAAATGGGCAGGTGTGTGTGTGTGTGTGTGTGTGTGTGTGTGTGTGTGTGTGTGTGTGTGTGTGTGTGTGTGTGTTTTTGATAACATTCACAGTTGATTGGCACCATTTTTGCTGCAGCTTCAGTTCTGCAAATGTAAGAGCTGCTAATTCAGAGAGATATTCCTGCTGCTGGAATGGTAGAATGGCAGTAGTGTTGAGATGGTCCTGTGGGTCGGTCACTGCTAGACACTGTTGCTGAAGCAGGGATCTGGGAGGGGCACAGGAGAGGGTTTGGGTAATCCCACCTCCAGGAGCATGTGTCCTGCTGTACAATCAGCTCACCAAGGGTCCAATGGGCCTTGAGGAAGAATGCCGCGCCTCATAGTGTCCTGTGAGGCTTCCAGGGCTGAGGAGATGATTGGTGAGGATCAGTTTCGGCTCAGACGGCGCTCAAATGTGCTACTCAACTGAAAGATCAACACAAAAGTCTGTATCCCTGAATAGTGCTTAAATGAGATTTGGCACAACATGGTACTACATTTCTATATTTAAGGGGAAGGGGGGGTGATCACAGTGGCCACAGTGTCCCTGAATCCACATTGCATGTTGTAGATCCATCTCATTATAGGAAACCTGATTCTTCAATCTGTCATTAAAAAACCAACAGAAAATATTGAGAAATATTTTTTTAAACTTCATTGATCACCAAGGAATCAGTGACATGGGATGAATCAGTGACATGGGATGAATCAGTGACATGGGATGGAAAGACTTTACCTGTGCAAAAACAGCTTTAATCTGATGGATGCTCCGGACATGATCTGTTCACCTCAAACCACTCATCGATACAACTAGGAGATGGAACACAACAGAATGCTAATCAGACAGTACCCAAGTGTTTATGAAATGTTCTAAATGTTGGTTTTGCTGGATTGGATATGTTACAAATGTACAAATCCCTGTTTATGTGTTGCACAGTAATGAAAGATTAGCAATTCTTTGTTTTAACACAAACTGCATAAGAATTTAAAATAATCTGGGAATATATATTTTTAACTCTGGACTGTGGATTTTGTCTTCCATCACTTCCATTAGAAGTATTTAAGTAATAGAATGGCCAGTATAAACAGGAGGAATTACCAAAACAGAAACCAAAGAGAGCTTTATACCCTTTATGATAGATGCAGAGGCAGGGCAGGCGAGCAATGGTGTCCCCCTGTAACAGTTCATCCAGGCAGATGGCACACTCTCCTGCATCCTTGGTCAGGATGTCCTCTGTGAGACAATAGGCCATAGCAACCATTACATGTTAAATATGGATATTTTAGATACATTTCACGTGCATTCAACCATGAAGGTACAACCTCAGAACACCAAGAATCACACTAGTACTATAGCTTTAAATAAACCAAACTACAAAGTGCCACATGTAAGTGCTTCATGTAGGTGTAACAATTTTTTTTTGTATTTGTAAGTATCATCTTCCTACTCAAAGTGCAGTCTGAGAAGATGTGTTTTAAGCGTGTGGCAGAAGAAGTATGGGCTTTCAGCTGTTCTGATGTCAATGGGGAGCTCGTTCCACAATTTTGGAGCCAAGACAGCGAACCGTTATGATTTAGTGAAGTGACTAGGTGACCCTCGCTGTGAGGGAGCAGCCAGCAGATTGGCAGATGCCGAGCAGGGTGGACAAGCTGGGGTGTAAGGTTTGACCATGTCCTGGATGTAAGCGGGGCCTGATCTGTTCACTGCATGGTACACAAGTACCAGTACCTTGAAGCGGATGCAGGCAGCTACTGGTAGCCGGTGAAGGGAGCGGTGTAGTGTGAGAGAACTTGTCTAGGTTGAAGACAGAGGGAGATGGAGAGAAGGGGAATATAGAAAGTTTGCGCCAATTTTGTACACACTTTTCATACACGGTAATAGCTCCACTTAAAGATTGTTGCATTTGAGGATAAGCTACGTGTTGCAACTAGGCTTATTTTCATAAGAATGGAGCAATGTTGCACTGTATTTTGAATATTCCCTCAATTAAATCATTCAGATGGGCCAGGTGGACCGTCGGCGCTGTCTGCTCCACAGGACAGTTTCAGTGTAGTCTGAGGATTGCAGCGGTTTAGCGGCGCAAACCTTTAGTGGATGTGGCCCTCTGTATTTTGTTATACATTTCTTTTTTTCACCATTTGTGAATGACGTGCTTTAAATTAATCTTAAGATTTTTTTTTCAGGGTTGTGCATTTTACCTGTACTGTGATTTTTTTGTTTTGCATTTTTTACTAAAAATTCTTCTTTTTGGGGGACACTTTTTTTTGAACTTTGTTTTATTTGATTTGTTTGGAAAACAATTGGCCAATACATCAGCCATCAGATTTTTCTTGCTGCTCCGACTGCCTGTAACAGTTAAAAGCAGAAATTCTCCACAGAAATCTCCATCGGGATGTTTTTACGATGATTTTCTGTTTGATCCATCATTTATCTGATCAATATTCTCAGCGCTCATGTCGTTCTAGGCCATGAGCGGTGTAGAAGGCCACCTTCTACACCGTGAACATGCTCTACATTTATTTGACACGCACACTGTCAACAGTCAATGGGTGAGCACCTTTGCGGAGCTGCATTACCCGCCTGTGAGGCCCTTTTTCGGAAACATTTACCTGGCAGAATCGGCTGGAGAACCTTTGGTTAAGGAGTTAGACTAAATAGGGGACGACACCCCTATAAAACAATATTTAATTTTTGCTTTGTGATGCAGTTTTGAAAATAAATAAATAAATTGATTACTTGACAATTAACTACCGTCCAATAGCTAAGGCAAGTCCCTGCAACACCTTCACATCAGAAAGGATACAGTGTAATGTAATGTAAAATACAAGCAAACAATATAGTTTTCACGCATTTTTTAAAAATATTCTCTGATATCTATTTACATTTACATTTTTAACAAGAATTCATTAAGGCTTTTTTATTTTATTTATTTGCTATTGATTTGGTAATGTTAACTCTTGTTTTGGATGCCCTGTTGACGTAGCAAAGGTCAAGTGATCTGTGGCAAAGTGCCGTCCCATTTTACCATTTTGAGCCCTCGGAGACTCGCACTGAAGCCCTAAAGATGATGTCATCTCAAGTCAGTAAGGGTTCAGGGCTTGAAGCTTTAGGGAGGACTTTGGCATTGGGCCCAAGACACACACACACACTTACACACAGCCATCATATATTTCACACACACAGAACTGCATGCTTCTGTCATTCAGGGTAAACACGGCTTTAATACTCACTGATGACCAAGGTAATGACTGATTTTGATTAATATTTGAAAAACAAATCTGATCGTATTAGTTGGGCACATATAATAATACATACTGCACAGCACAAGAGACATAATATGACCTAAATCAGACAAATAACTATTTGAATGAAATTGAGGAAACTATAGGGATGACATATAAAGGGGGTAGCTCAGTCCAGCATGGACCTGGGCACTGGCGAAGGTGTCCTTGAGCAAGGCACTTAACCCCAAAATTGCTCCAGGGGCACCGTTATAGCTGACCCTGCACTCTGACCCCCTCCAAAGTGTGGTAACTTGAGGGGGAACATGTGAAGAACAAATTTTGATGTACCTTGTGTAAATTGACAAATGAATTAACTTAAGAGGTATACACTTTATTTATGTTACAGTACAAGTACATACTATTAACCAGCGTGTATTTGTTATATGTCACTACTACTACTACATACACTCACCGGCCACTAATTTTCTTGTTAACACATATAACTAATCAGCCAATCACATGGCAGAAACTCAGTGCGCACTCACACTAGGCAAGTTTGCCTGTTCCGTGCTGCAGGAAGATTCAGCACGATTCCCCCCTCCCCACTCTCCCTGCTGGCCTGTGGTCAAACTGCTCCCAAAGGCAGTGGTCCTGAGCACGATTGCTCCTTCAGACGTCATCATAATACGATAAATACGTCATCACCAAGCGTCCTCGCCGCCATAACAACAACGAGATCAACACAGAGATCAACACAGAGAACACAATTGCCACTTTCCTGACTTTGCTGCTCATTTGGAGCCGCAATGCTGTTTTTTTCGATTACGCAAGGCAGAGATTTGCAGCTAAGCGTGCTGCACGCCAAAGAAGATTTTTACGGAGGCAGCAGCAATCGAGGGCGGCCTTCGTAGCGTTACTTTGGGACTAATTCCCGCCCAAAAGGTAAGAACCATACTAGTTGTTAAACCAAAGATTTCCGAATCTACACCTAAACCCTCCCAGTACTTTTCAATGTGTGTGATGGGTTACGTGCCGTCGTTGTCGATGAGGAGGCAGAACCCTTTACGGGCAGCCTCACGTTTTCATTTATTTATTAGGTAGGCCTATTAATGCTCTACTTTTATTTTCTAATTCGGTTTTTTCTATTTAAGATAAGAGTTCCCCAAAATACATAGTATAGTTAGCACATAAGCCCTAACATTGGTAAACCTCACAGTGTGTAGGCCACACAGTGTGTATTGATTCCCAGAGCCCGGGAAATAACTTCTGGTGATGGCGGCAAGTTTTTCCTGTAAAATGCATCCTTATTTTCTAAATCGATTTACTTTTTTCTCTTGAATATCTACTGTATTTTCATTATATTTTCCTTTTTTCCTCAGGACCACTTGGATTCGCGAGAGATGTGGAGTGTGGTGGGAACATATTATCACCAGCTGGATGGATTACGAATGGCAGTTAAATTTCCGAATGAGAAAGACCAAATTCCAGCAGTTGTGCCACATCCTCAGACCACACCTTGAAAGACAGCGAACCACATTCAGGAAACCAGTGCCCGTGGAGCAACGAGTGGGGATTTGCATCTGGAGACTGGCAACAAATGTGGACTTCAGGACCATCTCCCATTTATTTGGAATTGGACATTCTACTGCAGTTACCATAGCCAATCATGTTGCTGCGGTCAATGTTGCTGAGATGCTACCCCCGTACATCAGAATGCCCTCTGAACGTGAGTTGAAAGACATTATTCACGGTTTCCTAGACTGCTGGGGTTTCCCACAATGTGGAGGGGCTATCAATGGGACTCATATTGGGATTTTAGCCCCGCCTATCAGCCCTGCAGACTACTATAACCGCAAAGGTTTTTACTCAGTCATCCTGCAAGGTGTGGTAGACCATAGACTTCGGTTCTGGCGATATCAATGTGGGCTGGCCCGGCAAAGTCCATGACGCCAGAGTGTTTGGCAATTCATGATTGTATAAGTGTGGTCAGAGTGGTACCCTGTTCCCTAACATCACTGAGAGCTTTCAAGGAGTGAACGTGCCTGTGGTGATGCTAGGAGATTCCGCCTATCCTCTTCTGCCATGGTTGATGAAGCCGTACCCTGAGAACCAGCAAAGTACCCCTGCCCAGCTTGCCTTCAACTACCGTCTCAGCAGGGCACGGATGACTGTGGAGAGGGCATTTGGTCGTCTTAAGGGAAGATGGCGGTGCCTTATTAGGCCATGAACCCGTTTTTCCTTTCATCTCGTTCTCATGTCTGGGCACTATATAATTTTTGGTTCTTTAAAAAGATATATTGGTTTTGAATGAGAAAAAAAAAGTTCTCCTCTTGAAATCCTGCAGAATTTTTTTAATTAGTGTTTAAAGTCGGGACTATTTCTTGCTTAGCGGAACAATATTTTGTTCCAAAATGGTGATGTTTTTGTCACGTGCTTCACATTCGACCAATCAGGCAGCCGCATACATCCAAGACGGCGGTGTCAACAACAACAAACGACCATAGCGAAGACAAGGAATATGCTCAAAAACACCTTAAAAAGTGCAAAAAACTGATCATAAAATATGCTATATGCCTCTCACGGCTGTATGAAGTAAAGAGGCAAACGATTTTACTCTTCCAAGGTGGGATACTTACAGAAACTGTGTAAAACGGTGGCTTTGCTCGCATTGCAAGAGTCAAAATGTAGCAGAGACATTCAACCACTGTATGGATATTGGATATGAAAATGTCCCCGAAGACGTTTCACCCGTCTTGCTACCGCCGTTTCATTGACAAAAGGCTTGTGTATTTTGCCGAGAAACGAGCCATTTGGTTGGCTGGGGTTCAAGATGCACACGGGGCGAGGCTGTGCCATCGGACAACAGTGTTTCAGGCTCTACAAGTGAAACTCCTCAAAAAAAAAACTTCGATCCAAGGCGGGCCTGCCGATAGTTTCTGCTGGACCTGAGCTCCCTGCCTTGTGTATCATTTGTAAGAAAAGGGACAAGATCATCTGTGGGTAGTAGATGAACGCTGCCAGGGTAAAACAATATAGTAGCATGCTCTTGCATATTCAAGACAAAGAAACTGTGTGGCCATGGAGGTGCAGTACCACTAGTCCTGTCACAGACAGTACACCAGGTTCCTGACAAAGTCTACTGTACAGTTACTGGGACCTGTGAGTTATTATATTGCAATTGCATTATCAATTTTATAAATTTTACATTATATACATTATACAATTAATATTCTAGATTCATGCCACATACAGTGTGTGATGCTTCAAACTACAGGTAATTGAGGAAGCTTCTTTGGCATCGATGTAAAAAACTTTTATGCAGGAAAATATCAAAATATAATATAACAAATAATTGAAATGCATTAAAAAAAAGTAGTGCTGTCAGTTAAACGTGTTATTAACGGCGTTAATGCAAACCCATTTTAACGGCGTCAATTTTTTTATCACGCAATTAACGCTCGTCATGGCCTAGCAATCGTGGTTTTTTCACATGCTGTTGCATCAACTAGTAATGTTAGACATAGACGTCGATTACGGGGGGGATGGGGGGTACATGTACCCCCCACTTTTCGTCAAGACTCATTTTGTCCCCCCCACTTTTTAAGCCGGACATGGAGTGCGTCCAGCCGTATTAAAACACAGCGTCAAGGTCTCTCTCTCTCTCTCTCTCTCACACACACACACTCACACACACACACACACACACACACACACACACACACACACACACACACACACACACACACACACACACACACACACACACACACACACACACACACACACTAGTTTGCACACCATGAAAACATGCTCCGAAGTCTCCGCTAGTTTGCACACCAGAGAAGACTGATGCATTTCAATCAGCAGCAGAGAGACAACGGCGAGTGGCTTTAAGTGTCCCGTTGTGAAGTGTAAACTGTAGGGATTACCATCCTCTATGCCCACTAATGACTGTAAATGTAGCGGACACTAACAGCAGCTTGTGTCGCGGCACATGGATACTGACGATGTTGTTTACAGTGCCTACCCTAGCGCCATGTGCAAAAAAATAAAATAAAATAAAATATTTTTTTTATTTAATAAACTTATATTTGTATTATTACTGTTAATTATTTCGATCTTTACATGTAATCCGCGATTACTTTAAAAAAGTGTAGACGTTTTGATTCGAAAGGTGGCAGTTAGTAAAAAACGCCAAATAAATATTGTGCTTTTGCTGTTTCCCATTCATTGCGTACGGCAAAGAATCAGTGCCTTTGCGCCTATTCATTGTGGACGGCAAGAAAAAAAAAGTTTTGCGCATGCGCACTTGATTCTGTATTATTTAACATGTACGCAAATAAGCATGCCCGCAGATATTTCAGACTGGAGGAATTTTAACAAATTGGATTATAATTTAAAAAGGAACAGAATGAATAGCAAGAGAAAGGCCTGCGCCAGCCTTGGACGGTGTACAGCAGCAACAGGGACAAACAATGTTCGAGCATTTCAAACGGACAGGTAGCCTACATGAACGGAAGGATGCTAGCTAGCTAGCTGTGCTGTCAGTCAGACTGTCACTGGATTACTATCGTCTTGCTTATTTCTACAGCCAGGGAGTCAGATTGGTGAGTCAGAAACTTTTTTGGGGTTTATTTAATAATAAGGTTGGATGAATTGATACCGAGTGCAATCCATTCTGCATTTTATATTCAATTGAGCAGTTGTGTTTTCATTGTTACTGACGGACAAACCTAAGCTCTGCAATGTGGATAAATGGTTACATTCTGATGCTGGACAGGTCCATGGGGCATATGCTACTGGTACTTTATCTATTAAGATAAAGTTTATGGAGTGGAGTTTCCATCAGTTATGCTGTAGTCCTACATAATGATGAATGCTGTCTTTCATTTTTAAGTTGAATAGAAGTAGTACCGGTAGTTTGAATCGGCGAAGGTTTGACTCATTCCCCGTCCGTTAAGTCGATGGATGCGATGTTTAATCATTTAGACCAAACTACAGTAGGCTACGGGCAAACCTGAAGTCACCGTCGTGACATTTCATATACGTCCCGTGTGTGTGTGTGTGTGTGTGTGTGTGTGTGTGTGTGTGTGTGTGTGTCTGTGTGAGTGAGTGAGTGAGTGAGAGAGAGAGAAAGAAAGAAAGAAAGAAAGAAAGAAAGAAAGAAAGAAAGAAAGAAAGAAAGAAAGAAAGAAAGAAAGGGAGGAACTTATTTGAAATCGGCCGTGCGTGCCTGTTTGTTGTTTATTGTTTTTGATTTAACAATATATAGGTTTAGATAAATCTGGCTTTCAGAACTCAGTGCCTACCCACTCACTGACCTCACCGCACGTCACTGGTTGTTTATCAAGAAGTAATTGAAGCTGATCATGGCTATGCTACTAGCTAGGTTGCCATGGAGACCGAGGCGGAGTAATATTGTTGTACGACAGTCCAGCCGTGCTTCGGCTCGATTTGAGCACGGTCAAAATGCCTTCGACCAATCAGATTGCTCAGTCGGAACTACCTTCCCAAGCTCCTTTTGTTTACGTTTGGTTGGGCTACGGGGAGCAGCTAGTGGCTCATATGTCCGCTGCTTTTTGAAAATGCTTTTTTCATCAAATGTGTCAGACATCAGTGTTTTGTATACATTTTATTCATTAGTGAGCGGGTATGCCGTCTTTCAGAACCGTTCATTACCTGCACTAAAGAGAAAAAAAGATGTTTCCTCATTGTCCCCCCCACTTTTGAAAATGCACTCCAGAATGCCTGTTTGTCCCCCCCACTTGTTTAGCCAAATCGACGTCCATGATGTTAGAACAACTGAAACACCACAAACTATTCATATGGCTCGCCATTAAGTTACTGTTAAGTCAACCGGAACATGTCCTACAGTGTAACTTCACATTAAAATAATTTAACTGGCAAAACGGCTAAACGTCAAATCAATTTTGACTTTCATTTTGAAGCAGAAACCGGAACCTAGCACTTCCTAGCTCAGCTGCGCGACCTTCACTAGTCTTCCGTGTTGTGACTCAGGGACCTCCATGAACGTTAGTGGCAGCCGCCAGTCATTCATTTTCACTTCAATTTTCGCTATCAAGGGTGACATAAGCCTCGGCTGCAGCAGCGGCATACCAACCAACCACCAGCACACAAGTGTATGGTGTGTCCACTCCACAAACAGTCTGACTAGGGCGACTGTGGCTCAGGTGGTTAAGCGGGTTGGCCAATGATCCAAGGGTTGGCGGTTCGATCCCCGCCTGGCCACCTGTGTCATGGTTGTTGTGTCCTTGGGCAAGACACTTCACCCACCTTGCCTGGTGTGAATGTATATGACTGCTGTATGTTTGAGGCGGTGGTCGGAGGGGCCGTTGGCGCTGAATGGCAGCCACGCTTCCGTCAGTCTGCCCCAGGGCAGCTGTGGCTTTACCACCGCCGGTATGACTGTGTGTGAATGAACCTGGAACCATGTAAGCGCTTTGAGTCCTTAGGGAATAAAGTGCTATATAAATCCTATCAATTACACTTGAGGCCAAAATTATTAGCCCCCCAGGAACTATGGAACATTTTCCTGAAATGCATCCCAATGTTTGCAGAATTGATAAAACTTGGTATGCTCAAACAATCACCAGCACTATTGAGTAGTTTTTAGTACATTTTGGAATATAATATCACTTTTTAGGCTTGCTTTATATCAAATATAGTGAAAAATGGGATGGTAAAAAATATTAGCCCCCATGATGGGGTGGTCAATAATATGACGCCCCATGTGAATTTTTGCTTTCAAAACACACTTAATTAACCAATCAGCTTTCAAACTACACCTGTGCAGTCAATTGGCTTCCTAACAACACCTGAACATCAATCAGCATAAAAGGACTCCAAGGAACAAGGCAAGTGAACACATGATTGAGAGAGACTACCTTTCTCACCATGCCAAAGACGAAGGAAATCAGTCTTGAGCTCAGAAAGAAGATAGTGGAGGCTCATGATACGGGGGAAGGCTATACGGCCATTTCCAAGCGTTTCACAGTGTCTAGAACCGCTGTACGTTGCATCATTGCCAAGTACAAAGAGACAAATTCTGTAAGGAACAAACCTGGGCATGGTCGTAAGCGCAAGATTTCAAAAACTCTTGAGAGGAAAATAGTCAGAGATGTCAGCAAGAAGCCCCGGACATCTGCCAAGATGATTGTTGCTGACCTGGTCTCTTCTGGAATTGATGTTTCAAGGAACACAGTTGTGAGGGCTCTCCATCGTGGTGGGCTTCAGGGCCATCGTCCCAGAAAAACCCCTTTACTCAAAGAGCGGCACATCAAAGCCAGACTGAGGTTTGCCCGTGAACATTTGAAAGGTAAAGATGAGTTTTGGAAGTCTGTGCTTTGGTCTGATGAGACTAAACTGGAGCTGTTTGGGCACATGGATGTTGCTTATGTTTGGCGGAGAAAGGGAGAGGCCTTCAACCCTAAGAACACAGTTCCCACAGTTAAACATGGTGGTGGCAGCATCATGTTGTGGGGCTGTTTTGCAGCCTCAGGCACAGGGAGCCTTGTTCGTGTGCATGGCACCATGAAAAAAGAAGATTATGTTGAAATTTTGAGGGACAACATGAAGAAATCTGCTCGTAGTCTATCCTTAGGTCGTCGATGGGTCTTCCAACAAGACAATGACCCTAAGCATACTTCGAAATTGGTCCAACAGTTCCTGAAGGATACCAAAACCAAGGTCCTGGAGTGGCCCGCACAGAGCCCAGACCTCAATCCTATTGAGAATCTGTGGCGGGTACTCAAAGTGAATGTCCATGCTCGGAAACCACGCAATTTGGACCAACTGGAACAATTTGCAATGGAAGAATGGGCCAACATCCCTCAGGAGACCTGTTCCAACCTAGTAAAGAACTACTCTAAGAGGTTGTTGTCAGTTGTGGTTCAGAAAGGGTACACTATTAACTATTAATGGCCAGGGGGCTAATAATGTTGGATGTTTAATTTTTGCCCTTCCTTGTTTAAATTCAGTTTAGCAATAAAATATCCCAATCAAACTTAGTGAATATTTTGTCTTTGTTATTTTTGAAACAAATGCACTTTAAAGCTTGTTGTTATTGGTCATTTTCATGGAGAAATCAAGACTTTTGTCTTATTTTATAAGGGGGGCTAATAATTTTTGCCTCATCTGTATATCAATTATTGACTCTGAAAACATTTAGGCAGCAACCACCTTAATACTAATTTGTTTTATATAGGCTAGCCTATGTTGTTTTATGGTTTGGTTTTTAAATAAAAAAGGAAGTTCCAATTATGTTAGTGTATGCTGTTCTAGGGGGGAGGGGGATCTACATTGTTGTCTATTTGCACTGAATTGGAAATGATGATATTTTAGAAGAAATACACTGAATTACAAGGGTGTAGAGAATGGGTGTGAAAAGAGCATTACAATGAGAAAAAATAATGGGACAAAAAAGAAATCAAGGGACATTTAGGCTAGAATAGATAAAAATGTGCGATTAATCGTGAGTTAACTATGACATTAATGCGATTAATCTCGATTAAATATTTTAATCGTTTGGCAGCAGTAAAAAAAAAGGCTTTGATAGTATATTTAAACTAAATTCATTTTCAGTATGAATATGTGTTTATTTACACCCTTGTGCTCATATTCCCCTGTGTTCTTATGTTGCAGGCTGCTGGCAGGATCAGTTGAAGAGAAGGTTGACCCTGGACTTTCCCTAGCTGGTGTTTCACTGCCCCGGCAAGCGCAACATCTGACTGACATGTGAACTGGTTTTTGTTGGGACAGTCGCTGCGTTTCAAAAGTAGTTCCACTTCTCCTCAGCCAGGGCTGTACAGTGCGACAGTTTTGATCGCATTTGCGACTGAAATTGATCACGTGCGATGATGAATACAAGTCCAGTCGCACCAGTGCTAATGAGCAGATGCTGTCTGTTTGAGACACAGAGGAGCTATGCACAATACTGCTTAGAGGGCTCTACATTAACACTCTCCAAATGCGGGTGAATGTAGTCTTAGGCGAGTAAGTTATTAAGTCTACCCTCCACTTTGGCTGGTGAAAGATGTGTGCTCGGGATCTGTGCTTGTGCGGCGATTATAGCGTGTAACTTCACCAACGGTTAAAACAGGAAGGAGACGGCTTTCTTTACATTAAAGCAATCAAGTTAGTGCGTGTGCAAACAGAACATTTCCTGTGCGCCTTCACAATAAAAGTCGGTTACTAGCCAAATGCGAGTTGACTCTTATTTTGAAGCAGGTAAGAACAGGAAGTTAGCGCTTCACAGCCCTTCAGTCAACCATGGACCTATTCAACAGCAGTAACTATCTATGATTTAAACAAAGATTGACACAACCTATTTAACTTGGCCTAAATTGTATAACTATGTTTACTAATTTATCTAATAGGCTATATGTTCAATGTTTTAAAGTATGGTTTTCATTAAAAGAATGAAATGTTCTAAAAATGTTTGTTATTATTAGCCTAATATAATAATGATATGTTTATAAAAATATATAGGTATAGACATTATTTTTATAGCTCTATGGGGGGGAAATAATTCTGAATCAGCAAAAAAATTGCCATTGGCAGGTTAGACTCTTTTGTCTAAATTGCAATCAGTGCACCCCTATTCATTTTTCTACAATTATTACTGCACACTAGGATATCATATTCATTGAGAATCTCAAATAAAACCAAGATGACATGCTCAAAGGTAATTAGAGCTAAATGCAAGGGTTAGGGTCATGCAAGTTTTCGATCATACTTTGTGTGCTACCAAATTTATTTTTGTGCTACTGAATTTTTTTGCTTGCTAGCACCAGTGCTACCACTTTAAAAAATAAGCGTACAGCCCTGTCCTCAGCCCTTGCTTTGACGTAACAGCATTTGTCACACAAAGGGCACTTAGAGCGCGGAGGGAGAGTGGGCGGGGGAGGAGCGGGGGATTTAGGACACACTCACACTAGGCAAAGTTCTCCCGTTCTCCAGCACGATTGCTTAATTCTCACACAGGTTATATTCAAGTCCAAGTGGTGGGCAATTCTGGTGCAGTAAGGCAGCGGAAGTTTAACCGACTATGCATCCTTAATAAATTCACGTCAGGAACGCCGCCTGTGCGCTTGCTTTTGCGCGTGTCATCTCATTAGCAACTGTACCGTGCCCAGGCACACCTCTCCCAAGCGTGCCGTGGCAAAGGAAGTGTTCCGTGCTGGAGTACGGATGGCGTGCTCACACTAGCCAAACCATCTAGTCTTAAGGGGGCAAACGTGCTCGGGCACGGAACAGATGACCTAGTGTGAGTGCGCCCTTAAATGGAATACACGCCATTGGTTTTAATTACATGCTTAATATTGCACTCCTCTGCTACTTAGGCCACTGCAGGCCACAAGCGGTTTCCCTCTGTCTATACAGCTGTTTCTAAACAGGCATAAAAGTGTGATATAGGTATGCGATTAATTAATCACAGAGCCTGTAATTAATTAGATTCATTTTTTTAAGCGCTTGACAGCCCTAGTATATATGTGTTTTTCGCAATAAGTGTATGTGTGTGTCCGTGTGTGTACCCAAATTTATATACCATCTAAACAAATAAGAAATTCACATAGAGTAAAACTGCTCAATGTAAATCCATAAAAACAGCACGTTTTGATCCCATGGTCAATTGAGGTTAAATACATGAATGTGGTAATATTAGACTTTCATCCTGTTCTTCTACCTTGAAATTAGACAATTTTACTTTGTTACAGATGATGTGTGAATTTCATCCTTATAGGCCTGAAGAGCAAAGATACCCCTGGTGGAAACGAGGGAACTGTGATACATTTTCTATTGTTATTAGTTGTAAAGGCCATAGGCAAGGACACAATTCATGAAACATCTTAAAAAACATAAAAAGATGACATTTCAAGTTATAAGAGCAGGTTGAATGAGTACCACATTCATGAACTTATCCTCTATTATCCATGGGATCAAAACATGCTGTTTTCACGGATTTACATTGAGCTGTATTTCTCTGTGAATTTCACTGTCTGTTATTGGATACAGACACAGACACACATACATATTTGTCGAAATACACATATACACTACTCTATGCTATTATGAAGAACCCAGACAGCATTTTATCTTAAAGCTCCCATATTATACACTTTTCGGTTCTATTATACACCATTTTAGTGGTCCCTAATACGTTTTTCTTTAATTGTTTCTTTAAAAAAAACTTTCAGATAATTTATTGTACTATGCTGATGTTCAGCTAATCTCACAATGGCCTATTTTTTAAAAAGAGCTGCAGCTCCCCTAGTAAATATACAATCTTTGAGCTCCCCCCGCCCCCTGTCCGGAAGCGAAGCCAGATACGCCTCGCCCTCTGTCTGTCAGGGCCGTGGACCAATAAGAAATAGGGGTGTGGGCTGCACAGTAGAAGCTTCTGGCTTTCCAGTTTTTAAGGTCAGAAACGAGGAGAATTCTGACTGGAGTATATCGGGGGGGAGGGGTGGGGGTTTCAGAAAGGGGGAGAGTGAGAAAAGGAGAGATTATTATTTTTTTAAATATTTTGGCAGTCTCTAGGCACACCGTGGACCCATGGATATGTTAGAACACATTTAAAAAGTGCATTTTGCATAATATGTGACCTTTAAATTAAGATGAGAAAGAAAGTTGTAAAAAAAATTGGGGGAATAATAAATTCATGGTATTATTATTATTATTATTTACACATCATTTCTCAATGTACCGCAAATGGCCTTAGAGTGTGAGTTTTTTTAGGGATGCACCAAAGGTTAAGTTAAATACTAAAATTATAAACAAAACATGAGGTTACAATGTGCTTGACCTTCAAAATACTGTATACTCAGTTCATCCAGTGTGAGTTTGTGCCAAATTTGAGGAAAATGTATCAAAGCATTCTTGAGATATGGCTTTAACAATATGCCATCCATCCATCCATCTTCTACCGCTTGTCCCGTTAGGGGTCGCGGGGGGGGCTGGAGCCAATCCCAGCTGCATTGGGCGAGGGCAGGGTACACCCTGGACAGTTCGCCAGTCCATCGCAGGGCCACATATAGGGACAGACAACCATTCACACTCACATTCACACCTATGGTCAATTTATAGAATCCAATCAACCTATCCCCATTGCATGTTTTTGGAGCGTGTTTTGGATGTGTTTTGGCTTTAACAATATGCAAAGTTAGTAAATAGTAATAAAAAAAAAAATACAAAAAAAAAACTCAAGACCTTCTGTGACATCAACACATTGTTTTGTATTCAGGTAAATATTGTTGTATACCATATTGTGTACAGATTCTGAACTGTAATGCCGGTTTTGTTGTATTATAAATTTTTCGGCATTATTCGATTTTTTTTTTATTGATGTCAGCCATTTTGGGCCAAAGTGTTCTTTATTTTATTTTATTTTTTTACCTTCCTCTTATAACACAGTATCTACTGACATTTTTAATGTATAAAACATCATTGTTTAGAAAATGTACCATGTGTATGTTCAATTGTACAGGTTGCTATTCACTTATTTTGAAGCGTTTTTTTTTCTTTTCTTTTTGTATATTTCATGGTTTAAATTCAAATGAAAGTATAAAATACTTGTCTCAAATGTTAGGTATATGTATTAATGTCAATTTGTGAGAGAGATTCTGTTTCCAGAATGAATGTAAATACATTTACAAGAAAAAACAGCTGCATAAGATTTTCGTTTTTTTGTAATTCCCATTTTCATACATTTATGGCTCTTAAAAAAAACTGCAGGATATTTTGAGGAGAACTTTTAACCCAATGTCCACAATGGCATAGTCTATGCAAAAATGCAAAAAAAGAGTAGTGCCCAGACGTGGGAACGAAAATCACTTTCTAGCCACTTTTTCCTGGTTCACCTTATGGCCTATATGAAGAGAAGTTCCTCTTCTTTGCCGTACTGCGCCATGTCGTAAAACCTCTGGGTGAGGCCTCCAAACTGAGAAAATATAGGGGCGTGATATTCAAATAACGATTGTTTTCAGCCGCTGTATTTATCAATAATGGCCTGGCGTACGCCGAGATTGGCAAGATACGACTGTTTGATAAATCCCACGCGATACCTGGCGTAGGGAGGTATTTTCGCCAGAATCTGCACCAGTTGCCACGCAAGTTTGATAAATGAGGGCCACTGTGTGTATATACATTCAGCAGATTGCATCTGCCCCTGCTATGCATAGTATTTGCCCAGATGGAAAGTGTGCATACCATTCAACACATCACCTGCAGCAAAACACCAAGTCATTAGACCTGACCTCATGTAACAGTGGATTAACCCAGATAGGAAGCCAGTTCTTATGTCGTGAAGCACATGGCCTCCAGCTCAACTGACGGGAACACATCTTACATGTAATGACATTGCTGCAAAGTGAGTTAGTCATTAACACAGTCACAGACAAAGAGAGAGGAGAATGAGAAAGATGTATGGTGCAGATATCTGATTTGCTAAAAAATTTAGTTCGCCCCACAAACACTCACAACCCCCGACAGCACAGTTGGGGATCGATGGGGCAGGTAAGCATGATGGATAACCTTCTTTATATTTATCTCTTAAAAGAAGAATCATAATCATCATTCACAAATCTGTGTGCGAGTGCAACGGCGTTAGCGTGAATCTATCTATCCATCCATCCAAACTAGGGGTGTCACAATCTCGATTGAAGGTCGAAAAATCGATCAAAATGACGTCACAATCTTGACCTTCGAACTGAAAGGCGGATATACAATCTCAGCTACCAAAGTCGCCTTTTGCCCTGTGGGTCCATGTGCACCCAGTACTGTTTGTATACAAGAAACTCGTCTATGGTATTATACGTAAAGTTAGTGAATAGTCCTACCATTATATGTCACTCTGGGTTTGGTTAAGCACAAGACCAGGTGAAGATCCATCTCATCTGAGGACACAAACTTGGAGCAAACAGGGCACTTAAAGCCTGAAACAAAGAGAGGAAAACACACAAATGAATAGGAGAATAATACACAGGGAAAGGTGGAATATGATATAAAGTACTTGATCAGAGTAAAGTGAATCTTAGGCTGAAGCAACAATAAAGTGACAAACACTTAGTTTCTCCTCACTGTAGCAAAGCTTTGTTTTGGTGTGTCTGCACTACATTTGCAGCTATCACTTGAGGATAAGCTAACCATCCAGTTCTCATAATCAATGCAAACAGAAAACACATGACTATCGGAGAGGGGCACTAGACAAATAAAGACAGACAAGGTCAACAAGAAACAAAATATTTATTTAAATTTGGTTTTATTGATTTAGGAAGGCCTCCATACTGTACACAAAATAGTCTGACACAGTCGAAACTTGTATGGCAATGGTAAGTAGTAGTTCTGTGTCTTTTCAGACATTAACCATGACTCCAAAGTTCCCTGCTAGTCCCCACAGGAACTTGTATCAGACACCCTGCGTTCCAAATCGCATACTCTTTCTTTTTTCTATTCTACATACTACTCTGACCATAACAATTATTTTGTTAGGATGCAGTAGGCATACAATTGGGATATGGTTGGGCGGTATGGACCAAATATTTTGTCACGGTATAGGTAATTTTGTATCATCACGGTATAGTATTTTTCCTTTAAATTCAATGGATTAAAATAACCGTACTGTATTTTAATCACATTAGATTATGTTCATATTTTACTTGGATATTCAATTTCCATACAAAAGAGAAACTGGTGCAAAATACCACACCAGTCTGGCTTTAGTCATTCAGTGCAAAATAAGAATGACAGCTTCAACCAAATGTGTAGCATTTTTCAATTGCTAGTAGCCTATATCAAAATAATGAAAGACTTGAATTTTTTCTGCAATATCTGGTAATTTTCATTTAAAAAAGCTGTCAAAATAAACTAGTGTGCAAATGTCTGGTAATACTTTCACTCCCGGGGCCTCTACGAATAGTCCAATCTCTTAACCTATACGCCTCCTTTCCTATACCTTAAGCCCTAAACGTCATCGGGGTTAAGGAGAGATGAAAGGTGCTTCCTATCGAACATAGGAAAAGACAGCACTGTTTCAAATGAATTCAACTCCACTTTTCCTAACCAACGTCATTGCGTGACGGGCGACGGCGAGTATTAAACGAGGGTAAACAAATTGAAAAGAAATAACAGGACAGCTAAAATATCAGTCCGAAGCATAATGACCAATGCAAAAAATAAATTGTCCGTTTCAACCTGAATAGACAGGTGGTGGTCCTCATCGGTGTTCAGCGGCAACGTCTCTCCTTTGTCCCGTTAGTCCAATATCGTGGTGAAAATCCAATAATAATCCAATGCTGTGGCTCGCCTCCCGGTCAAAGTCAGGCAATGTGAATTAGTCCGGAGCGGTGTGTAGTGCTAATTTCTGGTGTAGATTGCTACTCCGGCTCCTGCTGCTCTCTGTCCTCGTCCCTTTGGAAAGCCTAGGCCCCCGGCAGGGAGGCGATGAAGTCGTCGGCTTCTTTGGCTGACTGGAATGTCTTTACTCGGCCGCCTTCTTTCACTTTGAGCAAAGCGGGGTAAAGCAGGAAAAATTCCACACCTTAGGCTTGGGCCGTGTCCATAGCCTGAGAGAAAGCTTGGCGACCCTTAACGGTGTATCTGCTGTAGTCAGGCGAGAAGCGAATCCTCCGCCCGTCAATGGTGAGTGGGGATTTCTTTGCGGCTCTGAGGATGCTTTGGCGGGTGGTATATTGGAGAACATTGAAGATCAGAGTACGAGAGGCACCTTGCTTCTTGTGGTTGTCATTGTGAATGCGATGGGCGCGCATGATCTCCCCCTCAAGGTTGCCCAGCGAGTGTGTGAGGAACTGGGTGGCGTTTGACCACTCTAGGCTTTCCGCTAGGCCAGTGATGCGGACGTTGCATCTTCGGTCATGGTCGGCTAGCATCTTGGAGTTGCCCACAGCATCAGACCGTATCTTGACCATTTCTGCTTTAACTGTGCCAAACTATTAGTCTTGGCACCTCTTTCTGAGGGGTCCCCTCCTCCGTTCCTGTCCGAGGGGTCTCCTCCTCCGTTACTGCCTGAGTGGTCTACTCCTCTGTTCCTGCCTGAGGGGTCTCGCCCCCTGCTTGAGGGGTCCAGCCCCCTGTTTCCGCCCGAGGGGTCCAGCCCCCTGTTTCTGCCCGAGGGGTCCAGCTCCCTGCTCCTGCCTGAGGGGGACCGCCCTTCGCTCCTTCCTCTGCAAGGGGTCCGCCCTTGTTACGGTGGCCGCTGGCGTCCTGGGGGGGGTTCCGCCTAGGCCATTCTGCAGAGGGGATCTGCCTTCGCCGTGGCCGGCCGCCTGAGTGGTTCTGCCTTTGGGGGTCCGTCTTCGCGGGTCGTCGCCGTTTTATCGCCTTCGTCTTCGTCACCGCCGACCTCCAGAAGGTTTCCATTGTCCTGGTCTTGGCCGAGGCTGGCCTCCAGAAAGGGTTCCTCACCTTTGTCTTCATCGCTGCAGGCCTCCAGAGGGACTGAGCCCTCATCGTCCTTGCCGTCGGCCTCCTGAAGGGTTCCACCTCCACTCTGCCCCTGCTTGCCCCCCAGGTCGTCCGCCTGAAGCTCCCTGCCGTGCCCTGGGGCCTTTTTCTGGCCGCCCGCCTGACACCCCTCCATTCTGCCCCACTCCAGTTCCCTGGCCAGCCTGTCACCCCGTGCACTGCCCCACTCCAGTTCCCTGACCAGCCGGTCGCCCCTGTGCTCTGCCCCAGGCCATTTTTTTAGGGGGGGGGGGGGGGGGTACTGTCATGGTCAGTCTTTGTCCTGTCTTCTTTTGGTGGTTCCCTGTGTTTCCTATTTTATTTTGGTATGACTGTCTTGTTCCTCCCCATGTCCTGTCAAGTTTCCCTCCTGTTTGATTACTGCTCCCTCCCCTAATGTGTTACACCTGTGTCTAGTATATATACCCCTTGTCATTCCTTTGTTCCTTGTCTGTGCATTATGGTTTGTTGTGTCAGTGTCGGTGAGTCTTGTCCCGTGTTACTTGTTTCCTGTTACCCGTTACCTGTGTTCTCTGCGTTTTTGCCTGGCTGCCTTTTTTGCCTTTTGGGAGTTGCATTTTTTGGACAATAAATTACCTTTACTGGAAACGTTCTGCATTTGGGTCCTGCTTGCCTGCCTGTCTGCCACACCGTAACATTATGAGAAATACTTTTTGTATTACACTTAGTCTAAAACATTTAATAAAATATGCAAATTAGGCAATATCTCATTCAATATGCATACATACAGTACGTAATAGGTTGACTGTTTTTCAGCCATTTATTATATATCAAATCAGAATGTTTACACTCTTCTATGACCTTATAATCATTGTCATTGTGAACATTGTGATCCCCTTAGAAAATCTGTAACTTCAAGGGTTTATATGTACGCATATTTAATAATGAGATTGGCTAATTTGCATATTTTATTAAATTTTTTAGACAAAGTGTAATACAAAAAGTGTTTCTCTTAATATGAAAATTAATCTTGTAGAAAAGTATGAGGATATCTATAAAGGAAATAAAGTCCCATTCACCATGTAGTGTAACCTGTTGTGGTCATTTTCAGGACTTTCGTCCCTGGCAGAGATTTCTCACACATCCCATGTTGTTCAATGGGGTCATATTAGTCTATAACAGTTAGACTAATAACTGTTATAGACTAGGGGTGTTGCCTTGAGACAAGATGGCAGCTTGAGCTGAGAGCTCCGCATTACCTCAGTGCTTGAACTGAGTTTTTACCTCCACTGAATTGGATTACCACCTACATTTCTATTGAACTTTTGAGTTAATCATACAATAGTCCTGCTTAAAAAGATAGAGGGTGAAAAAAGGATGGCAAACAGAAAAAAAGCAAACCAGACAAGACAAAGAGGAACAAACACAAAGTGTGGCAGATATGGAGAAAGAGGTAAACCCCAGGAGCTAGGCAGATTGATGCCAACTGTGACGCGGCGTGCCGCCAGGGTTGGCTGGCGCAGTCGTCCCAGTGGGAGGTGTGTCGACAGACCCTCCGTTCTCTTCCAGTGATCCCAGGCCGGACGCTTCAGGCCCCGGTGCGAAGTGTTCAGGTTGACCAGGCTAGACAGTAGTTGCACGCTGCGACGTGCGCCTCTGCCTGATTCCAGGCCGGGGACCTCTGTGGTACCCCGTGCCAATATCTTCAACCACGTCCAGGTGGGCAATCAAGGGGCCAGTGCTTCTCAGCACATTCTGAACAGCGCCGTAACACCGTGCTATGGTCGGCATTTCAGGCGCCAGGAAGTCGGCGTTCAGCCACCGCCCTCCCCTAGAGTCCCTGGGGGTGCTACTCGATGCTCGGTAGGTTCTACTCCTAATTTCAGGTACCGCCTAATTATAGGTACCAAGGAAGTGGGGCGGATTCGTCCCATTCTGGACTAAGAGGGCGGAATCAGTGCCTCACGGTTCTTCCTTTCCACATGCTGTGTGTTGCAGGTGGCCTCCAGTCTATCGCTCAGGCGGACTGGGTTGTGTCAATAGCCCTGAAGGACACTACTTTCAGGTCCCTACTGCCCTATGCCACAGGTGGTCCTCCCCTTTGCATTTCTGGGCAAGGTGTACCAGTTCAGGGTTCTTCAGTTTGGGCCGTCCCTGGCTCTGCGTATATTAAACAGTGTGTGGCAGCATCCCTGTCGCCATTACAGCTTAGAAGTATGGTGTACTGCCATACCTAGACAACTGGTTGATCATTTCGCCCAACTCAGGAGCAGGCGGTCAGGGACACAGCCACGCTCCTTAGCCAGCCGGGAACAGGCTTGGCCTTACGATCAATCTTACAAAGGGCAACCTTACACCATGTGTTGGGTTGTGAGTTATTTGGGGCTGGTGCTCGACTCGGCGGCCATATGAGCCTGCCTCTCTCCAGAGCGCGTAGCTACCATTCGGCAGTTACTACAGCACTTCATGCAGGGGAGGCTGCTGGAATACAGCCTCTTCCTTTGACTGATAAGTATGCTGACCTCGGCATCCATGAGGGTCCGACTAGGCCTTCTCAAAGTGAGTTCTCTTCAGATACAACCTTTTCACCTTTGATAACTTTATTAATTTGAGTAATCTTAAATTGTTTTTCAAGTGTGTAAATAACCATGTGTCACCACTGTTGTCTGAATTGGCCATCAGACGTCAGAGCTCTCGTCGGGCAAATACACAAGCCTGCATCAATGGTGATTGTCTTGTTCCAATGTACAAGACATCTTTCGGTCTGCCTGTTTTCTCTGCAAAGGGGGCAAAACTGTGGAACCTCTTGCCCACTAGTCTAAAACTAGAGACTAATAGCAGCACTTTTAACAGAGAACTTAAACAACGGCTCAAATCAAATCAACAGTGCTCACACAAATAATTTACAACTTGTGTATTGTTTGATCATGCTGCCTTTGTTTTACTCTACGTATCCTTTATATATATTTGACTTATTATATTGCTGCTCGGTACTCCACTGTGTACTGCATTTTTACTCTTTTAATTGTCAGTTTTTATCAGTATTTGATCTTGTTTTTGTTTTGACTTGTTTATTTTGTTGGTTCTAAAAGCCTCCTGTGGACAGGTGTTGTAAACTAGCATTTATGCTAATACACTGAAAACATTGCATCTGGTTCGTCCAATGTCATTGTCATGTCCATACACAAATAAAATAAAATCAATCAATCAATCTGGGCGAGTGGTCTCCACTTGGACCCCAAGTGGCAGAGACGCAAGATGGTCAGGGTGTCTGGGCAGTGCCTTCGGGCCCTCAGACCGTGGAGAGAGAGGGCATCCCTGATTGCAGGGTCGCCCTTAGGGAGGAATCTCCCGGTGAGAGGTTGTAGAGACAGACGCCTCCTTGTCAGACTGGGACGCAGTCTATTAGTGCAGGACTGTCGTAGGCCAGTGGGATGCCCAGCAGAGACTGGAGCATGTTATAGGCTGGAACTCCTTGCAGGGTTCTTCGCACTCATTCAACCACCAGGTGGGCACCAGATCGAAGCAGGGCCTGCGGGTTACGCAAGGGCTCCTTATGTGGGTGCTCCCCCATTATCTAAGCTGTCCATGTTCCAGGTGTCTGGAACACAGCGATAGACCTTCTCTCTCGCCAAGGGCCACCCCCCGGGGAGTGGAGACTCCATCCGGAGGTGGTAGGCATGATTGGGACAAGTATGGCAGGGCAGTGGCATATCTCTTTGCTTCCGAAGAGAAGACCCACTGTTCCTCTTGGTTCTCCTAGAGTGGAGAGGACCAGTCCCCTAAGACAGGAGGCTCTGGCTAATGCCTGGCCAGTCAGCCTGCTTTCTGCATTTCCTCTCATTTTCTTTTTACTGGCAACACTGGACGGGGTCCAGCATTGCAGTTACAGCCTACGTTTGGTGGCTCTACATGGGCCAGGAAGGCCATGGTTCCCAGCGTTATTAAAACTCCTCAAAGGAGACCCTTGGTGCCTTCCAGAGAGACAGGAACTTCTGTCTCAGGTAGGCGGACACATGTAGGGCACCCGAACTCGGGGCGCCTGCAGCTGGGCGTGTGGCTCCTGATAGCCAGGACCCACTGTTGACGTATTGCGACCAGTCAGAGGTCCAGACCTTTTTTAAGTTCAAGGGGCACTCTCCGCTATATGGCTCTATGCAAACAGGTGGAAGTTGTTTGCACAGTAGTGCATGGCACATGGCGAAGTCCAAAGGACTTGCTCATTGAGAGTGATACTACACTTTCTGCAGTCTGTGTGGGCAACAGCAGAGCTGCTTCCACCCTGCGCGTTTATGTGGCTGAGATATCGGCCGCACATGCAAGGGTGGATAACCAGACGGTAGGGTCCCACTACCTAGTCAGGCAGTTACTGAAGGGAGGCCAGAGGCTTCATTCAGCCACCACGACCCCTGAGGACACCATCATGGGACTTGCAAGTAGTCCGGAGGGCCTTAGGTCTACCCCCATTTGAGCCGCTGAGTCAGGCAGACCTGACGCGGCTGTCTATGAAGACGGCATTCCTCCTTGCCATTGCAACTGCAAACGGTCAGTGAACGCCATGCCTTGTCAGTGAGCCAGGCGTGCTTGCGCTGGCATGTAGAAGGGTCAGAAGTGGTGCTCTCACCAAATCCATCCTTCCTATCCAAACGATTGTCTCCCCACTATGTAACCAATCAATCGAGTTGGCTGCTTTTAATCTCCTGGGCTCACCAGGGGGTGCAGAAAGAATGTCAGACCCAATGTGCCCGGTGCGGGCGCTTAGGGCATATGTTGTGGCAATAACCAGCTTGCGTAAGACAAATAGCCTCTTTGTCTGCTATGGGAGCTGCAGGAAGGGGGCTGCCCTGTCCAAACAGAGACACTCCCACTGGCTTGTGGATGTGGTCTGTGAATGCATATAGAGCACAGGGGCTCCCCAGGCCTTGGCCGTTGAGTGCCACTCTACCAGGAGTATGGCTACATCTTGGGCTGCCTTGAAGCGGGTTCCACGTCAGGACATTTGCGCCTCGGCTACATGGTCTTCATCATGTACGTTTGCGCGGCTCTACAGAGTAAATGTTTCTGCTCCTCATCCTGTGGGATGGCGGCTGTCTTGTTGACGGCTGTAAGCCCTTAATTGGTGAGGACTCTTTGTGACCTTTCTGGTATAAGTCATCCAGTGCTGAAAGCACCGCCTCTGGCGGTCAGTAGGAACGAAATAAAACGATAGTTACGTATGTAACTACGGTTCTATGAGTTCCGGATGACCGCCAGAGTTCTCTGTCACTCAGACTTCTCAGATACCGCGAGAAGATCCAGTTGGAACAGATCCACGAGTGACTTCCGGAATATATACATATTCTCGGGTCACCCAGGTGTCACAGGTGACTATTTTGGTATAAGATCTCGACCTGCACATGCGCGCGATGGAACATCCAGTGCTGAAAGCACCGCCTCTGGCGGTCATCCGGAACTCATAGAACCGTAGTTACGTAACTATCGTTTTATCTAGTTCGGCCCAATTTCTTCCCAGAAGATCTCTCATTACAGTGGTCCATTTAATCACTCAATTTGGCCCACCTGATTGTGTTTACCTGCTTGATTTAAGGAATGCAGCTCGGGGTTCACAAACTTTTGCACATACAAATGTTGGCAAATCATTTGTTTTACCTGTTTTAACAACTGGTTTCCAGAAAATATTTTTTTTTAATTGATAAACAGACATCTGTTATTTCATATAAAAAATACTGGTATTGATAAAAATGAATGATTAATGGTAAAACTGAATCAAATTCCAAAATTCTCAAGGGGTTCACATACTTTCAAACAGCACTGTAAGTGATCACTGTATGAATAAAGAGCGATTTAACACTTATATTAACATAAATAAATCGCTTACTTCACCTTTAACTAAATAAACGTCTGTTTATCTATTACCACTGTCTGGCTGCGTTCTGTCATTTAGTATGGTAGAAAAATGCTTTAGGATGTCCCAATTCTTGTGGTCAGATTTAGTTTGCTTAAAAATACCTGGATTTCTACGGACAGCATCCTATCCATTGCGCACCGGAAGTGACGCCACATCGACAGAGCCTACCCCTGCTTTCCAAATCGTATACTCTTCTTTTTTCTATTTTACACTACATCTGACCATAAAAAGAATCTAGTTAGGATGCAGTAGGCTTCACTTGGGACATACTTTTCTTTATTTATTTCATCATAACATATAACATTGAGACTTGATCTTGCCTCTTGCTTTTATATCTGTCGCATCCCCATTTGTTTTCATATGGAGGCTCCGTCGATGTGACGACACTTACGGTGTGCACTGGATTGTTGGTCAGTATCGCCCAATAGTCTAGGTCCTGGGTAAGATTTGTATGCGCTTCATATAGCGGAGAATAACTCAACTGTTATAGACTAATTTGACCCCAGTGAATGGTAAATGGTAAATGGACTTGTATAGCGCTATATCTCCGTTTATCACAGACCCAAAGCGCTTTACATTGTTTTTTGTACACATTCACCCAGTCACACACACATTCATACACCGATAGCAGCAGCTACCACGCAGGGTAGGCTTAGCACTAGGGTGCTAAGCTAACTAAGCTAACTATCGGGAGCAATTCGGGGTTCAGTGTCTTGCCCAGGGACACTTCGACATGTGGCGGGAAGACGGGGGATCGAACCTCCGACCCTGCACACCAGAGGCGAACTCCCTACCCACTTCGCCACTGCCGCCCCAAACACCGAACAACGTGGGATGTGTGACAAAATCTCTATCCGGGACGAAAGTCCTGAAAATGACCACAACAGGTTACACTAGTATCACACTACGTGGTGAATGGGACTTTTTTTTCCCTTTATAGATATCCTTATGCTTTTTTACCAGATTAATCTTCATATTAAAGCAGCTCCCAGTAACATTTAAATATCTTTTAAACAGCCTCATGTTTCCTCTGATAATCATAAATTACCTACAGTATCTCACAAAAGTGAGTACACCCCTAACATTTCTTCAAATATTTCATTATATCTTTCCATGCGACAACACTGAATAAATGACACTTTGATACAATGTAAAGTAGTCAGTGTACAGCTTGTATAACAGTGTAAATTTACTGTCCCCTCAAAATAACTCGACACACAGCCATTAATGTCTAAACTGTTGGCAACAAAAGTGAGTACACCCCTAAGAAAAAATTTCCAAATTGGGCCCAAAGTGTCAATATTTTGTTTTGCCATCATTATTTTCTATCACTGCCTTAACCCTCTTGGGCATGTAGTTCACTAGAGCTTCACAGGTTGCAACTGGAACCCTCTTCTACCCATTCATGACGACATCAAGGAGCTGGTGGATATTAGAGTCCTTGCGCTCCTCCATCTCCCGTTTGAGGATGCCCCAAAGATGCTCAATAGGGTTTAAAGAGGACCTATTATGCTACTTTTCTGGTCTTAATTTCTTGTTTTACACTGCTATAGAGCAACCTGACACGAATCACATCACAAAAAACTATGTAGATTTTCGGGAAGCTCTTTCTCTTATTTTGGCGATCCAGCACATCCTGTCAACACTTGAGTGTGTGTGCTTCGGCTATCTCCGCTCCCCTCCCCCCCCTCCTGCAAACCCCACTCCGTTGTGATTGGTTACCTTCCTTCCGGAACACTTTCAGTGGCGGGAAGCGCGAGCATGGACCTATAAGGGCGCGAGGCAGACGCGAGGCAGACGCGAACAGGGAAGTGACAGCATTACCATACATGGAAACATCCGCGTGGAGACATCACAAAGTTTTATGCGACGGCACAAATTATGAAAGGGTAGACCGCTTTGAACACGTGACTTCTCGACTGGCTAGAATAGTGTTTAGTGCTCTGCACAGACACCCCAGACGGTCAGCAGGGAATATGTCGAAATGCATGTAAGTCATTATTTGATAATTTAGTATGGTAAAGCATGACTATGAATCATCATAACAACGTTTATAGGTCATAAAAGTCAAAAAGCATCATAGGTCCTCTTTAAGACTGGAGACATGCTTGGCCAGTCCATAACCTTTACCCTCAGCTTCTTTAGCAAGCCAGTGGTCGTTCGGAGGTGTGTTTGGGGTCGTTATCATGTTGCAGTACTGCCCTGCGGCCCAGTTTATGAAGGGAGGGGATCATGCTCTGCTTCAGTATGTCACAGTACATGTTAGAATTCAATGAACTGTAGATCCCCAGTGCTGGCAGCACTCTTGCAGCCCCAGACCATGACACTCCAACCACCATGCTTGACTCTAGGCAAGACACACTTGTCTTTGTACTCCTCACCTGGTTGCCGCTCCACACTCTTAACACCATCTGACCCAAATAAATGTATTTTGGTCTCATCAGACCACAGGACATGGTTGCAGTAATCCATGTCCGTAGTCTGTTTGTCTTCAGCAAACTTTTTGTGGGGTTTCTTGTGCATCATCTTTAGAATAGGCTTCCTTCTGGGACAACAGCCAGGCAGACCAGTATGATGCAGAGTGCGGCGTATGGTCTGAGCACTGACATGTTGACCCCCCACCCCTTCAAGCCCTGCAGCAATGCTGGCAGCACTCATACGTCTATTTTCCAAAGCCAACTTCTGTGTACGACGCTGACCACGTGCACTCAACCTTCGTAAACTGGGCCGCAGGGTGGTATTGCAACATGATAACGACCCCAAACACACCTCCAAGACGACCAGTGGCTTGCTAAAAAAGGTGAGGGTAAAGGTTATGGCCTGGCCAAGCATGTCTCCAGACCTAAACCCTATTGAGCATCTTTGGGGCATCCTCAAACAGAAGGTGGAGGAGCGCAAGGTCTTTAATATCCACCAGCTCTGTGATGCTGTCATAAATGGGTGGAAGAGGGTTCCAGTTGCAACCTGTGAAGCTCTAGTGAACTACATGCCCAAGAGGGTTAAGGCAGTGCTGGAAAATAATGGTGGCCACACAAAATATTTACACTTTGGGCCCGATTTGTAAATTTTTTCTAAGGGGTGTACTCACTTTTGTTGCCAGCAGTTTAGACATTAATGGCTGTGTGTCGAGTTATTTTGAGGGGACAGTAAATTTACACTGTTATACAAGCTGTACACTGACTACTTTACATTGTATCAAAGTGTCATTTCTTCAGTGTTGTCGCATGGAAAGATATAAAGAAAAATGTGAAGAAATGTGAGGGGTGTACTCACTTTTGTGAGATACTGTATAACAGCAAACGAGACCATCAGTGCAAAGAAGAGAGAGTACTTCGGTGACACTGCATCAACTCATTGCAATCAGGTGTGTGTAGCACTTACTGGCATTAGTTGATGCTGTGTCACTAACCACTCTCACGGAGCCGAAAAGAGTCCGGTGCCCTCACACTTTCAACACACGGACATGCACTATATTGCTTCCTGATTATTTGAATCTCGCACGCCCGGCACGAGCTAGAAAACAGCTTCACGACAGCTGGCGTCGCAAAAATACTACCGCTTTTGTCCAAAGGGGCCGCCAAGGGACCAAGTTACTCGTAGTGGCTTTAAGAGAAATACTTTTTGTATTACACTTTGTCTAAAAAATTAAATTAAATATGCATAGCCTATATAAACCCTTTAGTAGAAGTCCTGGAGACGATTTGTATGCACTTCATTTAGTGAAGAATATCTCAACTGTTATAGACTAATATCTTTAATATAATAATATAATATATAAATATAATATAATCTTTAATATTTTCGATCAAATTTTTTTCCGTGTTTAAACATACAAAGAACAACAACGAAGACATGACAGACCTACAAACCCCCACCCCTCCAACCCACAGGACTGGAAAAAAAAATCACACGTTATAATAATAGTTTAACACTTTCTGCGGCATCACTCAAATGTTCAAGTTCTTTGGTTTTGCACTATGTGATCTTCCAACTGATTGTTCCATATTTAGAATATCCCAAAAAAGCAAGCAGCCAGTGCAGAGAATGTGGGGCCTTCCAATGTAATGCAACCATTTTTTTTGCTGCCGTTAGACTGGCCAGCCACACTCGCCTTTGTTGAAAGGAAAACCTTAAAATAGAATCATCATTCAAAAGAAGAACCACTGGAGAACAGGGTACAGTGCATTCCATGATAACTGAAACACAATAAGAGACACGTTTCCAAAATTTGAAAACTTCAGGACATTCCCAAATCATATGAATAAAAGAGCCCGGAAAACCCTGGGCACAAAGTGTGCAGTTCGGCGATTGTTTGGCTTTCATCAAGAATAATTTCCGGGGCTTACAATAAGATCTCCAGACAAAATTATAATGTATAATCTCAGGGGCGCAACTACCCATTTTCTGGGGGGTATGCAGACACTTAGCAGGCGCTCCCCCTCCCCCCGGATTACAGACTTCCATTTTAAATTACATATTAGAGCAGGTGATCGGCTCAACCATGTCATGTCTGCCTGCACTGATTATCCCAAAAGCAAAGGACACAGTGAATAACAGGTTGGTCAGCAGAAATAAAACTAAACTATAATGGGCATTTAGGTTTTTGTGGCCTCACTAGTGTCAGGCATGCAAACTCATACGACATGAAAAAGGTGACATGTCCGTAAACAAACCCCTGATGGTGGGTCTGGGGGTTTCCTCCCCAGAATTTTTTTGTGATTTGAACATGTAAATTAAGCAATTTGGTTAACTCTGGTGAAGAGAATTAATAACAAAGAACTTTTATTTCAGTTCAAATAAATAGTAAAATGAGCCAAACAAGTTAGTCAGCCAACCTTCTTGACTTTAAAAACAGCTCAGACAAACGGTTAAATGTGAAAAAGCTTGTTGATAAAACTTTTTTTTCAAGTGAATGAGAGAGAAAAGGTATTACATAAGATAGAAAATAACTTAGAGCCTCAAATCTATCGCACCAAATTTCCTTATAATAAACTATTAAGATTGTGGCAAACAGGATTTTCATTGCTACACAACCATCTCTCTCTCTCGCGCCGGAACTGTGCAAAATATGATAATAGTGGGAAACAGGGGAGTTTGTTGTTTGGGCACTGACCTGCTATCATCACTACACTACCATTAAAAAAACTGTGAAAACAGCAATAGTCAAAACTTGAGGTGACACGTTACTCTGCAGTGACAATCCACGAGTCGCGGCCGATTATCAGTGTGCATTAATCAATACAATCGGCCATATAAAAGGTTGGCAAACTCTCTGAAATCTCTCACGCCCCAGTGCGTGCTCGAGGGGGCGTGCACTGGAGCGCTATAGTGTGGGGAGGAGGAGGCGAAGGAGCGGGGCGCCTTATCAGTGACGTGACTCTGTTATTGATCATATCATTTACACAAACACTGTTAAATACAGCGAAATGCCGACTCCAAATAATTTTCCCCCGTTCGCTTTGGTGCCCCTATGCGCCGCATATAGTGCATACCCATTTTTGCGCCACTGTATCATCTGATGGTTAGGGTTTCTAGGAGAAATTAAAATATTGGACGAGACTCTAGGCCAATTTATAAAAGAATTAAAGATAAGTCTTTCCTCCATATGTTGTCAATTGGCAAAGGTTTGAATGTTGCCTTTATCAACATGGAATATAATTTTGAGACCAGACCTCGGGTACCAATGCATGAATATATACAATGTACTGGATGCAGTGGTAGTTCTTGCCCCCAGGGGATTCTTAAGGCATGTAGAGCAGAACACAACTAAGAAAAAGGACAACATTGGTACATTGAACTGCTGCTGAATGTCCTGAAATGAGCGAAGATTGAAACCTTTTGTGATATCAGAAATTATATGGATCCCTCTATCAGACCAGTAAGGGAATGAGACAGGCCGACCTACTAGTAGTAATAAAGGAAAATGCTGATGAATTTGTATGATGCTTTTGGTGTGCTTGCTCACCAGGCGCCAGACTGAAATTAAATGTGAGATTATTGGCCCAAATTTGAGGTTACAAAATTTAAGAGGAATATTACAATGTACTACATCTTGTAGTCTATGTGGGAACACTAGTTTCTCCTCTATCGGGCGCCAGGAGACATAAATGCCACTGTTCAACCAAGAGTGCAGGGGGCGAAGGGTAAAAGCCCAGAAATACAATTTGAAATTAGGGAGATTTTGACCGCCTGCACATTTTCCCCTTTGCAATGTGGAACATTTTATTTGAGGGCGTTTGGCTTTCCAAATAAATTTAGTTAACAGTGAATTCCGCCTATCCCAGTATCCTACTGGAGATGGCAGAGGAATCATAGAACTGAAGAAGTTTATCCGAGGGAGAACATTCATTTTAATTATAGAAAACCTTGACTGAATAGAGGTTGGTATTTTAATCAATCTCTCCAAATCTGATTCCACAGCTCTAAAAATAGAATTAAAATAGTTTTTAAAGATAGTATTAACTGAAGAGTTTATTTGAATACCTAAATAACGGAATTGTTTGGCAAAGGGGATCCCAGAAATCTATTTGGAATTGCACATAGCAGGGGAAGCAGGGCTGATTTGGACCAATTAATTTTATAACCAGAGAGACTGCCAAAGTCTTTAAAGATCTGAAGAAGATAAGTTACAGATTGAGGGGCATTACCAAGATAAAGCAAAATGTTGTCGGCATACAACGATATATGGTGGTCTGTATTATGCACAGTTATGGGAACTTGGTGCTCCGATAAACGTATAGCCTGTGCAAGTGGTTCTAAAGATAAATCAAACAAAAAAGGGCAAAGAACACAACCTTGCCGGCTGCCCCTTGCAACTTTGAACTGCGATGAGCAGATTTTCCCCGTTAATACCATAGCTGTAGGATTGGAATAAAGAACCTGAATCAGAGAAATAAAATGTTCCCCAAAGCCCATATGTCTTAGGACCTCCCACAGATATCACCACTCCAGTTGGTCAAAAGCCTTCTCTGCATCTTAGACATGACAGCCGCCGGAGTGGGGACACTCTGGGAGGCCCCTATGATATGCTGCAAACGACGTTTGTTATCCGCAGCTAGGGGGTTTAAATAAAACCTGTTTGTTCATGGTGTACAAGGGAGGTCATGTACGGCTCCAAACGCCGGGAGAGTACCTTTGCATACAACTTAACATCTTAATTCAACAAAGAAAGAGGACGATAATTTGCACAAAACAAGGGATCTTTATCTTTTTTGAGGAGTAATGAGATCATTGCAGTGTTGACATCTCTGGAAAAGGAGCCGTTCAAAATAGCAAACTGGATCATATCCAAAAGTATTTGTCCTAATTGTGGCCAGAAAGCTAGGATAAATTCAGGGGGGATCCCATCGAAACCAGGATATTTTCCTATATTCATACTGTGCAATGCCTCCTTCAATTCAGCAGGGTGATGGGATCATCAAGTGAAGCCCTATCTTTTTGATCCAACTGAGGTAATTGAAGATTGCGGAGAAATGTTTTGCATTTTTCAGCATTATATGGGACTTCAGAGCTGTAAAGCTCAGTGTAAAAATCATGAAAAGCTGAATTTACTACCGAAGGTTCAGAGGTTATTAAACCGTCCTGTAAACTAATGGCAGAAATATTCGAGAAATGCTCATTAACACAAAGTTTCTGAGCAAGTAAGTGGCTAGGAAGTACGCTAGGGTGCATCAAATTTCAATGTTAAATTTTAATTTCAAAACAGCAATTTGGCTGGCATTGCATGTTGTTCCAATTAACATAAAAATTACCTTTGCAAAGTTTTGAGGAATTCCATTGAGCTTTAGGGGTGCCACCTCACACATGAACTTTGGTGAAATTTTGAAAAATGTGCAATTTTTAGTCCAAATGCCAAAAGGTTGGCCTGGAAATGTTGAGTACAGTGAACTTTTATACAGTAACATGTTCTATAGGGTTATCAAAGTAAAAATTGTTTGTTTGACCTTTGGGCAACTTGGGCATTTCTCAGAATTCAACTTTCAAGATTCTCCATTAATTTGTCCTATAGACAAAATTAATGGAGGTCAATGGGATATGTTCACCTCGCCTTACCCTGAATTTTGTGCAGCAGTGATGGATTTCGGACACACATGTACAGTTTAATTGACTTTATTGTTAGACACAAGGGGCGATACTGACACACTTAAAATAACAAACCTTTTCTAGTGGCTAAGTCACTATCAACTAACAGGGCCTAATGGTGAATCAAATCAAATCAGTGTATTTGTATAGCCCAATATCACAAATAGACATTTGCCTCAGTCGGCTTTACATTCCATACAGTACGACACCCTGCCCTTAGACCCTTCATGGTTGTCATACGTGAGGGGATTATAGTTACAGCACAGTGGTTGGCCAATAAGAAACATTGAAGCAAGGCCTACAGGAAGGTATATGTGTAGTGAGTTTGTCAGACGTTTTTGCAGATTATGAAGTGGACAGTGAAGTTAGCAGGCTGGCTAACTAAAACGTTAGGCTGAGAGAGGCTGAAATATTCTGCAGAGCTCAGCATAAGGTGATTATCTCCATAGCTGACAAATTGATTCAATGATGAAAAATAAATAAAAATCAATGTGGAGCTTTAGGGGTTTTAATTTAGGAATCTTTGGCTTGGTAGTTTCTTTCTGATTTGTTGACTTGTTTATAAGATAATAAAATAATAAAAAAATGTGAAGCCATCAGAACACATTGCCAAAATATATCAGAATTAGTAAACTTAAAGGAGCTGTAAGCGGAATGGTTCTTTTAGCTAACTTCCTGTCAGTTACTGCAGTTAGCGGTCCCCTCGCTCATCCCTACATCACCACATTAATGCACTGCGGTCTTCAAGCAGCAAGTTATCTAGCATCATCTCAGATCCATCAAAACAGACATTGGGAAGGATTTTTACCTGCTCCGCCATTGTAGGCGCATACACATTCACCCGGTGCAGAGCGTGCACCGGCAGTGAGACCATGAGTAAGACGGGTGCGGACGGGTGTCGGTTTGTAGCGTTCTCTCTTGTGATTGGATAAAATTTCGGGATACTACATAAAGTTTAATTGCTTATTACATGCAGAGCAGCTGACTAAGAGATTGGCTTTATGAAACGCGCACATTGTGTAAGTGATTACTGTATGATTAAAGAGCCATTTAACACGTATATTATAAATAAACCGCTTACTTCACCTTTAAAAGGATTAAATGAAATACCAATGGGATGTAAATTAAAGAGCAATGATTAATAGTGTTCACAAAAAGTTAAAAAAATTGGTTTAATTTTGATTATATCAATTAGTGATAGTATAGACATGTATAAGACAACCGTTAATTAAGTAAATAGTTATCCAAACATTATCCTCCCTTGATGTTTCCAGTTACAGCCCTGATGATAATTATCCCTCTTTCAAACAACAGCAAATGCAGCAATTTCCACTGACTTCCCTGTGGCCCAGTTTACAGATCCCGTTCATAGCATCCCTCATCCATTATTCATCAGCAGGTTATACATGACAGGTTACAGACATCAGACGTGTAAACAAGTGTCCTGTATTATGTGTGTGGAGCTTCCTACAATGGTGAAATCTGCCCACATGTCATACTGATGGGATAAACAGATTAGTGCAGCCAGAAGCAGACTGTCAACTGTTTGTCTGGCCTATTTAGGTGAATCCCAACACACAGGCAGGGTGTCCTCCCTTAAGATCGGCAGACAATTAGGATTTTGTAGACTAGTTGTACTTCTTTGAAAGAGGGACAAAGACAAAAGTCCAGCTCCATGCACCTCCACAAGTCTTGTTATAAAAATAATACATTTTATTTAAAAGGTGCCTTTCACGGCCCTTTCACGGCTCAAGGACACCGTACAATCAGACAAATATACAGTACATTAAATCCAGGTAAGAAACAATTGAATTTAAAACAGTTCAAATAAAGTGGGCAATGGATGAAGGTGATATGGTGAAATGGGAAGGGAAGATCAGGAGTAGGGATGTCCGATAATATCGGCTGTCCGATAATATCGGCCGATATTAGCCTATTTTTGTAATATCTGTTCATATCGTTATCGGTTTTTCCACCGATAATGAAAACCGATTATATAATGCCTGGGTTGTGCTGCTGCCTGCTGCTGCTTGTTGGGTCCTGACATTTACCGGCGCGCAATTGATGACATCATCAAACCGCACCACCAAAACAACAACAGAAGAGTGTGGCTAGTGTAGCTAACAGGTTGCTCGCTCGTTGTTACACAAAATGTCTGCGGTCTGGAGTTTTTTTAACGTTTCACCTGCGGATACCAGATTTGCAGTTTGTAAAGAGTGTGAGGCGCATGTCATGCGAGGGGGGACCAAGGTTTCGTCATTCAACACTTCGAATTTAATCTCTCACATCAAGAAAAACCACCCGGAGGCACACAAAGCGTTTTTGCAGCAACAAAGTAAGGCAAAACAACAACGAGGAAAGGACTCCGTGAAGAAAACAACGCAACTGTCGCTCAAAGAGTCAGCAGAAAAAAAACTGAAATACAACAAGGAACACCCAAGAGCGAAAGTTATCAGCCAAAAAATCATGGAGTGCATTGCGCTCGATAATCAGCCGTTTTCCATCGTGCAAGACGCCGGATTCAGCAAGCTTGTGGAGTTCCTCGAGCCACGCTTTGCCATGCCCAATCGCAAGTATTTCTCGGATGTTTGCCTCCCTGAGTTGTACAGTGTTGCTTATGGACACGTCGAGAAGCTAATTTCTGATGCTGAGAACTTTGTTTACTACTCAGGTTTGAACTGAACTGTGTGCCTTTCTTGTTTTTATTGCACACCACATTAATATTGCAGGTTTTGTTTTTGCTCATGTTTAACAGGGCTGATTGAGCCCAGTTTATATTTTCAATTGACAATTACTGTATTAGCCCAAGTAATGGACTGAGTCTGTCTCTAGGCTATGTCTTTGCACTTTTATTTCCTTTGTGTGCACTTTACCTCATTCCAAAAGTGTTGTTTGTTGTACCTCATAGAAATGAGCAGTTTTCAGGAGGCTGTCCTACACTACACATGTTTACACATGTTGACACAATGTTAATAAATATGGAACTTTTCCATAAGTTGAAGTAGTGTCCTTATTTTTTTTATAGACAATGTATGACAGGAGATAATGTGATGGGACCTAAAATTAGTCTGGGGGAAAAAACGGCTGCATATGTATATCGGTATACCATATCGGTTGATATCGGAATCGGAAATTAAGAATTTGGAGAATATCGGCTATCGGATATCGGCAAAAAGTCAATATCGGACATCCCTAATCAGGAGGGGTATGAAAATTTGAAAAGGTGAGTTTTAAGCTTTGATTTGAACTGTGATATGGAGACGGTGTTTCGGATGTCAGGAGGTAGTGCATTCCAGAGCAGGGGAGCAGAGCGGCTGAAGGCTCTGCTCCCCATCGTGGTGATATGGGCAGAGGGGACAGTGAGGTGAACAAAGGGGGAGGAGCGGAGTGCACGGGAGGGAGTGGCAATTTGAATGAGGTCTGTTAGGTATGTGGGTGCAAGGTTATGGATGGCTTTGAAGGTGTGAAGGAGGATTTTAAATTGAATACGGAAATAGACCGGGAGCCAATGAAGCTGGTGCAGGAGAGGGGTGGTGTGTTGAGAGGAGGGTGTTCTGGAGATGATCCCTGCTGCTGAGTGTTGAACCATTAGGAGTTTGTGGAGGGTTTTTTGGGGGAGACCCAAGAGGAGGGAGTTGCAGTAGTCGAGCCTTGATGTGACCAGACTGTGGACAAGGATGGTGGCAGTGTGGGGGGTAAGGGAGGGGTGGAGGTGGTTGATGTTTCGAAGGTGGAAGTAGGCAGTCCGGGTAATGTTATAGATGTGGGGTTGAAATGATAGTGTGGTATCGAGCATGACACCCAGACTCTTAACCTGGGGGAGGGTGAAACAGTGGAGTCATCAATGGTGACAGAAAAGCTGTCGGGTTTGGATAAAGTGGATTTGGTGCCAATAAGGAGAACCTCGGTTTTGCCACTGTTTAATTCATAGGTCCCATATAATGCAAAATGCACTTTTTCAATGTTTTTTTTAACATAAATATGGGTCCACGGTGTGCCTAGAGACTGCCAAAGTATTAAAAAAATACTCTCATCCTTCCCCTTTCTGAAAACCTCCACCCCTCCCCCCAATATACTCCGTTCAGAATTGTTCTCGCTATGTCGTCATAGCGAGAGAAGCCACCTCCACCCACATTAGTAACCAGAAACTTCCACGTGCAATAGTCTATGATAGTCTATACCCCTGCCCAGATCCTCTGGAAAATATTTTGAGCGACAGCCATATTGTTTTTCCCTCTAAGCGACAAGATGCCCGTAGTACAGCCAGTACAGCAAGGCATGCGGAGTGTTGCATAAACCAACACAAAAGCATTTTTGCTCATAATCCACTAATTTATCTTAACCACAGCAGTCAATGCCGCGTTTATAACAAGACAAAGATTAGGAAGCTACTTGTGTAGTAATTCCATCGGTGAAACTAAAAGGAATGTCCTCAATGGTTGTTTGCCTGTTATTTACCTAGTGTAGCATGTAGCTTCAGGAGTAGCATCCAGCTTTTGCTCCTATTACACTAACTTAGCTTTCCCATTGCAGTCTAATAATGCCTCGATTTTAACATGACCAAGGAGAGGAAGCTATTCCTGTAGAAATCAAACTTTGAAGCTAATGTTTTCACTGGTTTTAAATCGTCTGAGTGTTATTTTTAGCCGTTAGCCCCCGTGTAGCTACGCGGTAGCCTCCCGTTTTTGCCCCTGTTACACTAAAACAGTAACTTAGAGTTTCCTTTGTTGGCAGTGATTATATTGGTTTTTAGTGCTGGCAATGGAGTCCTTATAATGCAAGAAGATTCTTTGTGAATACTGAGACCAGTTTTCCTTGACCTTGGGCTTTCATTAGATGGAGCCAAGGGGCGAAGAAGGAAAAGGAAGTAGATCTGTTTTTTATCGGAGCAAGGGAATTAAGAATATCATGGAGTCCAGTGTTGTAATGAGAGACCAGATCATCAGGGGTGGATAGATTGTGAATGTCAGGGAGGCAGGAGGAGTGGATTCTTGAAGTGAGAGTGGCAGGGTTGATATTCTTTATTTTACGAAACAAAATAGGGTGGGGTTTTTTTGAGATGGAGAGCGATTTTAAATGTAAATGAGAGGAGAAAATGGTCAGTTATGGAGAGTTTGTCGGCTGTGAGATCAAAAGGGGTGACACCAGCGCAGCAGATTAAGTCCAGAATGTATGGAGTGTGTGGGGGAAGTGGTATGTTGCTGACATCCAACAGGAAGTAAAGTCTTTGGTGAGACGCAGATTGATATTGTCCATGTGAATGTTAAAATCACCCAGTAGTATTTTATGTTTGGTAAATTCACAATTCGGTTCAGGGGGGCGGTAGACCGAAGCAATAATGGTTGGAGTGGGACCAGACAACTCGCAGACAACAGATTCAAACGAGCTGGAGGCAGGCACTGACTCCCCGGCCAGAGCCACGGGGTTGACAGATGCTAGGAGTGGATTCAATGATCTGAGAAAAGTTGTTGGGCTGTTGCCATGTCTCAGTTAAAGTCTAGCTTCCGATCAGTGATGATATCCTGGATGAAATGTCCTTTGCTTGTCAGTGAGCGGATATTAAGCACAGCAAACTCAGCAACACTTTTTTTTGTGTGAGCGTATTACGCCAGTAAATGCACAGAGACGGCTTGGTGCAAGCCGACAGAGACAGTGAGCGAACAGCGCTGGCTGCGGCAGCTACGTGACATCGAAGGGATACACTGTGTCCCACTGATTAATTTAATGACGAGGAAAAACACCACACAATAAACAGTGCTGCGCTCACATTTTTCGCCAAAACACACTCTTGCCGAGGTGACTACACATGCCGGAATTGATTATTTCAACCAATCAACGGAAGGCAGTGTGTAGTTCCACTTTTTCAGCACCCTTTGAGGCGGCTGGTACCCCAACGGAGTAGTACATAAAATGGGAGGGGCTTGGAGTGGTTAGGCTCACTTTTATCCGTACCCTACCCAACTTTTGGCAAATGGGAAGCCAAAATAACCAAACCGCTCCGACCCACTCTACTCGGTGGAAATGTGGCATAAGCTGCTCGCAATCAGTCCGTTTGTGTAAAGTTAGCGACACAAGATCGGTCCCTATTATGTTTTGCTTTAGATAGTTTGTTGTTAGCTTTATTTACAGTTCTATCATTATTTATGATTATAGGTTCAATACCATACCAACTGGGGACATGTCTTAAGATCGTTTCTTTATTTAATATTTTACAGCGGCAGCACCAAGAAAATAGAATAGATTTATTTCCTGGTTTTACAATAAGTAAATAAAAAGGTACAAAGACAGGCTAGTGCGCTTTAGGAAACCCTCATTAAATAGCAGATGAGAGTGTGGGGTCAATTTACTTAAGTATGGATCCCAGACCTCATGAAAAGCATCCACTGAGGAGATGAGCATATGAAATGTATTCACTGCGAATACAGTCCATTATGATGGTTGTGCCATCATTTCTCTGCCAGAGCAGCATCCTTGATCCAGAGGAGCAAAGTCAGTATATTGAATCACCTCCTTTATTTATTAGTAATATGGCCATCTGGAAGACCACAAGAAACATAGGACCCATCAATATTGAGACACCAAAAATGGACAATTAATTTACAATATCTCACCAATACCTTTGCACATGACCAAGAACCAGTTTCAGAGTGACACTTTACACACAGTGGAGAAGAATTGGTATCCATTTTGTTTTAGAGAGCAGGGGCCTATTTCAGTGGTTTTTGAAGCAGCTCAGAGTATGTTCGCTCTGAGTTAGTGGAAACTCTGGATTTTCCATTTCAGGAAGCAGGTTCAGCGCAACTCAGTCCGTTACTTAAGCAACATACGCCGTGAATCTAACCTGCTCACTAGGTGGACACAAGTGATACAACGTTTCCCTGTACAGTTTGAAGCAAAATCACTCTGAAGTGCGGAGATGTCGCTGTCAGAACAGGGCCAATGACAAACCATGGATGAGCAGAGAGGTACGAGCAGCGCTAAGGGAGCGTGATGTCACCTTCAGATCTGGCGACGTCGGGGCTCTCAGAGAAGAAAGGGCCAACCTGAACTGCACCATCAAGGCAGCAAAGCACACCCAACCCAGCAGATCCTTGGCTTTTTCCCGGGTAACCCCAGACGTCTATGGCAGGGCATCCAGTCCATCACAGGTTACAAGGCTGCCCCCTCCCTGTCAGGACAACATCAGCTTCCTCAACAAACTGAATCAGTTCTTTTGACGGTTTAAGGATTTAAGCACCACACCCGTAATAAAAGCTATCCCTCAACCTGGCGAGCTAGCACTCAGACTTCAAACAGTTAATGTGCGGAGGACACAGAAAAGTCAACGCACGGAAGGTAGCAGTCCCGGAATAACATTCCTGGATTATGGGAATGTGCTGACCAGCTGGCCTGAGTCCTCACTGACATCTCTAACACCAGGCTGTTGTCCCATCATGTTTCAAGGCTGCCACCATCATACCAGTGCCTAAGAAATCCAACATCACTAACCTGAATGACCTCCGCCCCGTAGCACTGACTTCCATCATTATGAAGTGCTTTGAGAGGCTAGTGAAGGACCACATCCCCTCCAAGCTCCCACCATCATTTGACCCATTCCAGTTTGCGTACCAACCGAAACGCTCTACAGAGGATGTCATCTCCTCTGCCTTCCACCTGAGCCTGGAACACCTGGAGGATAAAAACACCCCTGTGCGGATGCTGTTTCTGGACTTCAGCTCAGCGTTCAACACAATCATCCCCCAGCATCTGGTGTGCAAACTGGGTCACTTGGGCCTCGCCACACCCTTATACAACTGGCTACTACACTTTCTCACCAACAGAACCCAGTCTGTGTGAACAATAACATCTCCAGTGCCATATCCCTGAACACCGGTTCCCCCTAGGACTGTGTTCTCAACCCCCTGCTGTTCACCCTGATAACCCACGACTGTCGTCCCAGATTCAGCACCAGCCACTTCTTAAAGTATGCGGACGACACAACTGTTGTCGGCCTCATCAAAGATGACAATGAACTGGCCTACAGGGACGAGGTGAAACACCTGGTGGACTGGTGTAAAGTCAACAACCTGATCCTTAATATTGAAAAGACAAAGGAGATCATTGTCGACTTCAGAAAATCTCTGCCTAGTCATACACCACTCCACATCAATGACACTGCAGTGGAAGTCATTAGAAGCACTAAGTTCCTGGGGTTGCAAATCACTGATAACTGAACCTGGTCCCTCAACACCACCTCTCTGGCAAAGAAGGCACAGCAGTGCCTGCACTTCCTGCACCGGATGAGGAAAGTCTCCCTCCCCCCTCCCATCCCTACTTGCTGCTTTGCTCGGGCGGAGGCTTTGTGTGAATGTGATTTAACATCAAGGTCATAGACGAATGCTATATCTTTATGCTGCATATTTTGCACTGCGCTGTTGACCGACAACAGACATTTAATTTGCGCACATTGCAGAAATTAAGCGCCTGCAGCGCGTTCACGACCACACGTGAACTCGCATCAAGTACGTCTCCCATGTCCCCAAAAAATCTAATAAAGTAAAACCAGCCGATGTACCAATTTGTATTTTTAGAGTCATCTTGAGCACGAGTCGAGAATCGAGTCGAGAATCGACACATTGTTCATATCCCTATATTATGTGAATATTTGAATTTTAGATATATTCATGTGTCCACTCCACCGTGAGCCAAGGCGGCCACCTAACGTGAACTTGCTCTACATTCAGAAATAATTATTTGTGTCTCAATTGTTTTTTTATTAAGAGTTTTCTTACACCTGTAGTGCTCTGTGAAGGCTGAAATGTGACACTGTAGGCGATTGTTACCTCGTTAAATAGCCTAATCTGAATAGAAATGATATAATATAATAATTTTAACTGTGTTAACAAGAGGAACATGGATTTGGTTATAAATCAATCATGTTCTACAATGAAAACTGTTGCCTAATTTGCCTGACGTTAAAGTCTTTCACTCCCCAATTAAAGCGTGACAGTCTGTTTACTGCACATGAAATGGAATTAAGAACCGCTTGCCTTGGGGGCGCCCTTAGCTCAGTTGGTAGGGCGTCCCCCCAAGGGCCTCGGCGAGCAGCGGACCCGGGTTCGATTCCGGCCCGTGGTCGTTCTCTGCATGTCACTCCCTTCTCTGCCCCATTTCAACTCTGTCTCTACAGTATCAATAAAGCATAAAAATGCCAAAAAAAATATAAAAAAAATAATAAAAAAATAACCGCTTGCCTAAATATTATACAGCAAAAAATAAAACGCTGTATTTAGGGCTGTCCCCGACTCGGAATTTTCTCAGTCGAATCGGATCTGCCTGTTCAAACCAGAGATTCGACTATTCGTGATACTATTTGTCAATCAGAAAAGTGCATTGGAGTGATATCTTTGACCAAACGTCAACCCGAAAACAGTTGAAAACAGACTTCAAGACCACCGAAAACAGAGCTTAAAATAAACAATCTCCAGGTTGGATATATTTTTAAAAAATCAGTTTACGAGTGAACCGGGGATTTGCAGCACAGCTGAAGCGCGAGCGTGCCCGAGCCTCGACGAGCCCGTGAGAGAGAAACAACACAGAGCCGGTGACGGCTGCAGAGAATGGTGATTCGCACGAGTAAAAAAGACGCTTTGCGGTCTACAGGGGCTTAACTGTTTCCAAGGCGACCTATCTTTATTACAGCACATAGCAGAGCAGAATCAATAGGCATATATGGTGCACAATTTGCACGGCGCAAACGTATACATCTGCTTTGGTTTTTTCTTTTGCCATTTCCTCTTTAGTTTTCACCACTCTTCTTCTATGGCGTTTGACCTGACGTGACACATTACTGCCACCTATTGCCCTGGCATGATAACGTCAGTGTTTTGCTCTTATTTTCTCTTTTATTATAATGTACACTGACTGAAAAAAACAAAACAATGATTCGAAGAATCTGCGTCGACTGAGGGGGTTCCCGACTGATGATTCGAATCATCGACTTTCAGAGGGCAGCCCTAGCAATATTGTGCCGTGCCAGCTCATAGCCTGGTGATTAGATCAGAGTTATGAGATAATATCCCTGTTAATTCTTCTCCGTACCATAAGCCCACTGTTCATTCATGAATATATCTCACTCCAGTGGGAGAAGTTGAGAAGTTTTTTTTTGAGAAGTGGGAGGATCAAGCATTTGATTCTCCTGTTTCCATGGTGAATCATGTTATCAGCGATCCATTGATGATGGCTTTTATGCACATGCTTAACTCAGAGTGAGCACCTGTTCTGAAACCGATAACCCAGAGTTGCTCATCTCAGATTGGTCAACTCAGTCTGTCAACCTGAAACAGGCCCCAGGTCTTATGTGTACGACAGTGTATTAAGGCCACTGTGAAAAAAAGGAGCAGCGGGACGGAGTTATTAAAAAAAGAAGAAGTTTTATTTACACTTTTGTAAACTCTTCTACACTATGTAAAATACAGCCAGGGAGGAGGCTGGTGCAGAACAACACACCAAAACATATTATAGTGGGGCAGGAGTGATCATTGAGAGGGATTATTTTTTGTGTGACTAGCTAATTTTTTCATTAAAATGTTAACTAGTAGGCCTTTAAACTTTGAATACATTCTACTTTTTAATCTTGATGTTGAAGCAAACCCTTCTGACATGGGGTGTGGTACTTTTAGTGCTGTCACATGACCCATATTCTAGTCTTATATTATTAGAATGTAGGCCTAGTGTTAAACGTGTGTCAAAATAATTTGACTAAAACATTTTTGATTATACACACACACACACACACACACACACACACTCACACACACACACACACACACACACACACAGCCCCTCTGTGTCATGTGTCAGAGTCGCTCCAGTTGGGTGAGTGACTGAGTTGTGACTCCCTTACCTCCGAACAGGTGAGGAGAGAGGTGTGTTGGTAAGGATCCTATCATGAGCCGGGGAGCCTCGTGCCCTGCGCGCTCCCTGTCCGCTGCCTCCTCCGGGGTGCTGCCACCGGACTCAGGGGAGCTGTATGCTCCGCTGCTGTTGGGAATGTTAATGCTGGACTGATGCCTGGTCCCCCCCACAGCCCTGGCCCTTGCTCCAGCGTGCTGGCTGGTGCTGGCCGTGGCTCCATGGTACCTCAGCCCCCCGGCAGTAGTCCTGCTAACGTTACTGCTAGACGTGCTGGAGGGCAGGTCAGAGCCGGAGTAGGCTCTGGTCCGCCCGTTAGCAGTCGGGCTGCTCTGCTTTGCCCCCATGTTAGCCTCCACTGACTCGGCTTTAAATGTTAAAGTGCCGCTCTGTGAGCCAATGCGGGACAGTGCGCCAGATTTACGCCGCAGGCAGAAGGCTTTACAGGACAGACGAACTGCGAGAGAAAACACAACAGACTGCGACGCGATGATATCATCCACGCTTGGGAAATGCCAGTAAGTTAAAAGTTGAACCGGCCATCTAGGAATGTGTGTTAATTAAACTTTTGAAGCCATCGACATTGTCTTCCGACATTCCTCATAGTTGCTTGTGGCCGTGCTTGCAAGCAACGTAGATCCGTCCTCGCAGCTAGTTCCTCCTCACTGTCCGCTCCGCCATGGCTCCTGAGCGGCATGAGGGAGTGACGAGCCCGGCTCCTCACGCCTCCCTACCCGACAACACATCAATGAAAAGATGGAAGTGGTGGAAGAGAAAACCCTGACAAAACCGTAGAATTGGTGTACACAAGGAAACTCAATGCACAAGCTAAGCCTGCCTAGCTTACAAGTATTTCCGCTAAGAAGTTTCAAAATAAAGCAGTTTCCAGTCCAGTGTGTCCTCTTTCCCAGTGCGAAATCAGACCATTCGAAATCCTACTTTCAACCTGTGCAGTAGTCAGGGAACATTATCATATTTTTAGCCAATCTGGGAATACATTCCTTATACCACTAACTTTCTTCAGCAATGTGTTTGTAAAGGTGTCTCAAGTCTTAAAAAGTTGAAATCCGTGAGAGCTGCTGAAAGTTGGGGTAGCCTATAATCCATGGGCCAGACCAGATATCGGTAGCCTGCCATCTGGGTGAGCAAACTAGTTGTGATTTTTAATATCCTGTACATCCCTAGAAGAGGTTTTGATGTGATAGACCTTTTATATTGGTCGCTTACTGTAATGGAGGCGAGACACTGCAGGTGAATACATTTTTAAGTTCAGCCCTCAAAGGCCCGTAAGTACGGGCCCTCAAGTATTGAGGGTCCGTAATTTATTGTTATCCACCATACTTGTTCTTATTCTTCCTTCCCTTTTTTCTAGCTCTATCTCCTCCCACACCGTTGCACTTAGAAACGCAAACATTTCCCAGAACGTCCGTCCCCACCCCACCCCACCCCACGGAGTGTGCTATTATTCAGTTTTTTGAATTTCCACTAGGGGGCGCTGTTATTAAGTCCCAGGGTGCTCTACAAAAAAGCCTCTGGGACCATATAAATCCGACTGGGAATATTTTCCATTAATTAGCATGAACTAAAAGAGGGTTTTAATCCACAACTTTCTCAAATGTTACTGTATCAACACCAAATTTCTGAAGGTGCCCCATTGGACTACGATAAACATGCCTGTTTAGTAAGATTGCTTGAAAAACATGGTCATTGACCAAAACTTTTACACAGGGGCGGGGCTTATTAACAAATTGGCCATAATTCATTGACCATAGGTCCTCTCATCATACAACTTGCTGCATGTCCGGCGGGCCCGAGTGGGCTGTACGGGCCGCCCCTCCGGGGGTTTTCGGTTGTGGTTGCTCCTCGTGGCAGCGGTGCATTTGGCTATTTTCCCTATTCTATACTCTATTCTCTATCTATGGCCCCGGTCCTCCTTGGGACTAGTGCCGCACTGGGGCGTGCTCTCTGGGGGCGGGGTGCTGGGGGGCAGGCTCTGGGTCTGGGGGGCTGGCGCCGATTGTGTGTCGGTGGGGAACGGTTAAGCGATGTAATTTAATGTTAATTGTTTTCCTATTGTTTACCATTGTTATAGCGTTATTATTAACAGCCTGAGGAGCTGCCTCGGTCTCGGTTTGTCTGGGCCTGAGTACCGGTTGTCCTCCCACTGAAAAATTGTCTTGCCGACGCTAATTGCATAACTGATACCATTTCTCTGACATTTGTTCTCCTCTGTCTATCTTCCATGATTGGCTGAGCGTTGCCCCGGGGGTTCTCTCCCTCTGTCTACCAAGCACTCTCCATGCTACTCGACTGACTCCGAGTTCTGTGCGGAATCAGCTGTCCTATGAACGGATGCTCCCCGCCTGCTATTGCCTCACATCAGCACCGACTCATCGTCCATCAGGATAGTACTCTTTCTACTCGCTTGCTTGTTCAATCTTTAAATTCATTTTGCTTTGCTCACTGGTTGCTTGTCTGTCCTCTTCCAGTTTTCCCTGGTCGTGACGAGACGGTGTGGATCTGGTCCCCCCTCCGGTACCATCTGAGAAAATGGACCATCAACGCGAAAGATGTTGCAGTGGTTAAGGATGCCACCTGGAGACGTGGGATGTAATCCTGGCGATGGAAACCTTAGTTTTCCCTGTGGAGACGAGACGGTGTGGATCCTCTGGCAGCATCTGAAGTCTTCCTGCATCCACACTATTCGCACTTTACTTAGTATTACCATGTAATCCAATGATCAAATTCCTTCGTGATTTTCTCTACTTATGACATCTATTGCAGCATGTCCGTCCTGGGAGAGGGATCCCTTACTCTGTCGACTCTCCCTGAGATTTCTTCAATTTTTTATTCCCGGTAAAGGGTTTTTACTGGGATTTTTTTCTCAGCCGAGCTAAGGGTGTAAGGGCAGGGTGTCATATTGTATCATATATCATATTGTATGAAATGTAAAGCCCACTGAGACAAATGTGTTTGTGATTTTGGGCTATACAAATAAAACTGATTTGATTTGATTTGACATATGTGCAGAAGACATGTGGTAGGATGTCCCTCGAAGCTTGTCGAGATTAACCCATAGGGGGCGCCACAAATGCGAAAAATAATAATAATTAAAAATGCAATGTTTGACAGGCCACGCCCCTTTCCCACTCACTCTGATTGACTTGACATTTCTTACACATGTACAGCTCATGGTGCTCTACAATAAAGCCTCTTAGACCATAGGGATCAGCCATGATTTTTTTTCTTCCTTAATTTACATGACCTGAAATACAGTCAAGTGACATCTACTTCGTGGATTTCCAACCTATCATCACCAAATTGTGTACACAGCATCAGGCAGGGTTTTTCCTGGCTCAGAATGGGCCTTTGGGGGGTCAGTACGCGGACCGACTTTTTTGGGGGCGTGACTATGTGCAACAGTAAAGGCAAAAGGTTTGTGTATTTTAAGAAGGGTGTGGGGTTAGGAGAGGGGAGTTCCTGTCCATAGAAAGAGCTTTTCAATCAGCCTGTCAATCACTGCATTACCATGGAGCTCACTGACGCTGATGAAATCACAATAAAGAACCTGTAGATATGAAGTCTGAATGAATGAATGATTTTATTTGACCATTTTGATATAAAAACATGAGCAGCACTCTGTCACACATTAAAATACATAAAATAGCCAGGGAGGGATAGACACAAACAAGCCCGAAGGCTTATTTCCATTGTGGTCCCTGTACACAAAACATACACAAAATATACACATACATAAAAATCACACACACAAGAATGACCCCCACTAAGGCAAGCCTAATAATGCCTAAGCCATTTTTTAGGGCCTTTTTAAAATTGCCCAAACTCCCGACCACCTTGAGTGCTCCCGGTAACCTGTTCCACAGAGCAGCACCCGTATAAAAAAAGGAATCCTTTCCCATGTTGGTCCTCACCCTAGGTGGTACAAAATCAGTGGTGCTACCCCTAGTCAACATACTAATAATGACTAGGCCTACCTATTTAATAATGTAATAGTTTCTAATTGATCTAAACCATGGAAATTTCAAGAATGTACAGCTGCTCAATTATGAAAACATCATAATCATGATTATTTTGAGTAATCACATTGTGTGATCACGATTATAAAAGGCATTTAATCATTGATTTAAGAACATCATGCATTTATTTATCTTTTAACAAGGTTGTTTCTATTAACACCATGACTTTGGACTTTAAACATAGGTCTAATTGAACTGAAAACAAGGAAAATAGAAATAGGCTAAATAAGTGAAACGTATTTAACGTTTTTAATAATTGAATAAAATAAATATGTCAAAATAAAAATAACCCGTTGCAAATGGTGTTGATAGGGCACGTCTTTTGCTAGCAGGAATGTAAGAGCATCATTTATGTCTCAAGGAGCTGGCAGTTGCATTGTACAGTGTTGACTGTTGTGATGGCAGGAGTCAAGGAGCTTTAAACTAGGGATGTTAAATGACTCATTATTTGCGTGTCGACGTGTCGGAGGCATGAATCGACCAATCGATCGATTTACTGTGCCATTAAAAAAGCGATCTCAGTTAGTTTCAGTTTACAGCCCATAAAGTTACAATCACAACGACCGCATGGACAGCGTTTAAATAAATCCTCTTATTCTTATTATCATTAGGGCTTTGATGCATATGATAAAATCTAAACATTACGGCGGCTGTGGTGTGGGTAAAAGGAAAAGCGCAGTTGGCAATCTCTCTTTAGCACTGCATCTCCTGCGGCTAAAAAGCCACAGTAAAAGTCGATCGCACAGCCGATTCCTGCCTCTGACACATTGACTCGCAACATAATGATTTGAGGCTTTGCATTGGCTTTGGCGATTTCCCGTGCCTCTTGTTTTCTCTCCACACAAAGCGTTCTCTCTCCCATTGCACACACACATGCCCCGGCCGCTTCCGAGGGCACAGACAGTGTTCCAACCGATAAAAAAATAAAATAAACAACTTGGACACAGGCCCTGAAGCTATGTAAAGCGCTTTGACTGCGAGAAATGTGCCGTATATATTAAATATAGCCTATTATTATTATTATTATTAAGCTGAATGGTCGCTCTGGTAACGGGCAGTCCCCGTCTTATATTCGGATATGGTAGAGTATTACATTATCTGCCACACTTTATTACAGCACAGACACCCGACAATGGTTAATTAGGCGATATTAGATAATTTCCCAAGGCACATCTGACGATCTCTCACGGCACACTGGTTGAAAATCACTGCACTATACAGTCCCTTCAGTCGAGCAGTCAGTTTGCCGACATGGCTCTGAGTATTCAGGCTTGAGACATACAAATAGATCGCGGAAGCCGTTCATGTAGACAACGTTAATGGACAGGATACCCCCGGTTATCATTTTAGCTGTCAAAAACAGTGCGGCTCACTAGCTCACACTGGCGAGGTCTCCCGGTGATTGTCACAGACGAAGTGTTCTACTTGCTGCTTTGCCCGGGCGGAGGCTTTGTGTGAAGGTGATTTAACATCACGGTCGTAGACGAATGCTATATCTTTATGCTGCATATTTTGCACTGCACTGTTGACCCACACCGGACATTTAATGCACGCAGATTACAGAAATTAAGCGCCTGCAGCGCGCTCACGACCACACGTGACTTTTGGTGCCTGTAGTGTAGAAAATCTAACACATTATTTTAATGAATGCATGGATGTGTTTCAGTTCTCCATCTTGTGTAGAAACATATCCTGATAGTGGCTGTGCTGAGATGATTTAAATAATATATAATTTTTGCCATCTTGTTCCAACAACCAAATAAAATCTTCATTTCCACCACACTGCAAAAATTTGCTTTTTAAAGAAAACTATGAACTTAGCCTGTGTTTTCAAAACATTTAATGTAGTTTCACAGACAGACAGATTTCACATGAGCAGATTTTTAAAGACAATATGTTCCCATTGTGAAGATGAAAATCTGCTTTAAGCTATGCCACATAAGTCTTTCAATCAATTTCTTACATGGCACAATCATGATTTTTCTAAATCAGTATAGTTATATGTAACAATAGCTGAACAATTTTAAAAATCATTAAACATATAATGCTATTTTATTGTTATTTATGATTTTTACTTCAAAATATGTGCTGTGATGGTAATGATTGTTTGATGGAAATGACACAATGTGTTGGCAATGACATGTGACAAACAGCCGTGTTGAAAAATGTGTGTAACTCTTTACAGGGTTCATACAGATGCTTGAAAGTCTGGAAAATGCTTGATTTTCAATCGAGTGTTTTCAAGGTTTGAAATGTGCTTGAAATCTGAACACTGTGCTGGAAAATGCTGGATTTTCTCTTTATTGACCGGTGTCGTATTTTAACAATTTTTTATTTATTTTTATTCTGTAAATAAAAATAAAAAATCTGTCGCAATGTTTTCTTCGCCACCGTCTCGTATGCACGAGTGCAGTTGCTCCCCGTGTTATAAAAATATCATTATTAAGTTAAAGACTTTAACTTAATAATGATATTTTCTAGTTATATAAGCCAAATGAAATGCATTTATAACAACGCCATTGTCATTCCACCACAGGCCCTTGATCACATTGAAAAAGTGGTGGAAATGACAACCAAAAAACATATTCTTGATTTAACAAAGCTTTACCTTAACTTCTACAGTTGTCTGTTCCCACTACGGAGCTGCATTTCTCTTGTAGCTATGTGCTCTACATTCAAATGACAATGCTGTGATCACCTAGTACACAAACCCTAAAGAAAAGTCCCATAAAACACATTTTGTGTGTTGGACATGACGGTGAACCCAAGGGACAGGTGTTCTTGTAGTGAAATAATACATGAAATACTAATATTTCTAACAACACAGGATACATCTAATTAAAATAGACTTTTTTATATTGTTAAATGTTTAAAGTAATATTATATCAATATTTATTTTTACAATCAAGCAGGGTTGAATGTCCAAAACTGGACCATGGGACAATGGAGATATAACCAAAACCACATATAAAACACAATTTTTTATAATGTGAAAATATTGCCTGATCCACCATTTATTTTTTATAAAGTAATTTTAGTGTAAATTAGGTGTGACAACATTTTAAAATAAGAAATGTGCTTTTGTTTTCTTTGTCTGCCAAGGACACAAAAATCCATCTAGTTGAAGAATGACCCAGATACTAGTGAAATTATGGTAACACTTTACAATATGGGTACATTAATTAATAGTTAGATAAAGCTTATTAAGGTTTAATTAACAATTAGATAACTGTTAACTAATGTGTCTCATTTACTAATGGTGTTCATGTTTTTAACATTACTTAAGGCTCTCCAATGGGCACTCCCCGCCTGAATGCCTAACCCCCAACCCTGGCGCTGCCTTACAGGCTCGGTTTGGGGCACACAAAAAAACATTCAGGGGCCGGTGACAAGAAGCTGTGTTGCGCTTTCAAAATAAAAACAATTTCAAAATCAAATATTTTTCTCCTCGCGGTATCATAATTATTCATACATTTGAACCCCCAATAGAATAAAAACTAGCCTGACAGAAAAAAATTCACCCCCCTCAGTGTTGTCATGGAAATATGACCTAACAATACAGATTAGAATGTTTTTTTTTACCAGAGGCCTGTTTCAGGTAGTTGGTTTTGAGGCAACCCAGAGTTTGTTCGCTCTGAGTTAGTGGAAACTCTGGGTTTTCCGTTTCAGGTAGCAGGTTCAGCGCAGTCAGTTACTGCGGCAACATACGCTGTGGGTCTAACCTGCTCGGGAGGTGGTTAGACCTACCCTGAGTTTGTTTTCACTTTACGCTGCAGCTCCGACTGAAGAGAGAGTGTCACTGTCACACGTGTCCCTGTACAGTTTGAAGCAAAATCACTCCATAGAAATCTCCATCGGGATGTTTTTATCATTTCCTGATGATTTTACGTTTGACCGATCATTTATCTGATCAGTAGCCTTGTTCTCAGCCATTCATATAGGCGGCCACGTTACACATCGTGACATGCTCTACATTCAGATTAGTAAACCTATTTGTATTGTATGCTTTTTAACGTCTATGCCACTGAACAGATTTATGTCAGGTGGATTCATGTAACGCTGCGGCTGCACGCGATCGTTACTGTTCACTTGTGCGATCCTAAAGTCACAGACGAGCCTCGTTAAATAGCCTAATATGAATATAAAAATTATATAATAATTTAAACTGTGATCACTTGAGGAAATTGGATCTGGTAATAAATCAATCAGGCTCTTCAATGGAAACTGTCACCTAATGTGTCTGTTTAGTGCACAGTATTAGGCCATAGGTTGCCAACATATTATCCAGCGAATATAAAACACTGTCAGTAATGCTGTGCCGCGCCAGCTTTATACTTTACTGCTGATATGCGTAACTTTTTAAAATAGACTATAGCTTCTCATAAGGAAGCGAAATTATTCTCTTGACAAAAAATGTATGCTCTGTTTTTTTCTGAATTGTGTAGGACAATTGTCTGTGCCAAGAAACAGGAAATAGAGCCAGGGGCAAGGCATTGGGAAACATTGTGTGTGGGGGATGGGGATACTCTGAAAGGGAAGCCAGAGCAGCCAACATGACTTGGCAAGGCCACCACTTTTGATAAGAAATCACAGCTGCCCCTGTCATATGATTCTGGTTAAAACCAGTGGTCTGGAAAGATTGCGGGGCTTTTTTCCCCTGCACGACTCATCTGAGGACCGATACTTTGAGGTCCGCTCCCGCATGTACCAAAAGCCAGCTTGAGTGAATGTGAGTAATACCTGTAACAATGTAACAACTGAATAAAGAGACCATCAAACTTAATATCGTATTCCAGAAATGGTTATTCCACTACATAACATGGCGTCACGAACAGGATAAAATAACGGGAACATGGACTACCTGTACCGCTTCGGGACACATCTGTTGGAATGAGATATCAGATGGACTGTTGTTGTTGAAAGTTTCATGTCTGTCCCAGCATCTAAAAAATAACTGAAAGAACTGCGATGGGAGATAAGGTGTACTCGGCTGATAGTGCTCTGTGTCAAGGTCAAGGTCACGGCATGATTGTCCGGTCTGGGGACTTCACAGAGGCTCCGTTATGGCCAGGTATCCACGAAGTTCCGGTTATAAACAAAGAACCGTGTGCAGTTTTATTGACTAAGACTTTGGAAGAAAAGCTGGACTGGAAATCAAGCTTGTTACGTCGCTCTGTGCTTTATGTACGCTCTGGAAAAAGGGAAAAAGACTTGTAGAAAAAGTGCAACGTTTGGAGACCAACGTCTATGTCATCGAGAATTCTGACTGCTCGGGTTACTGCTCCCGCGCTATCACAAGTGCAATACCGTGGTCATGCTGAAAGAGGAGGAGGCCACGCGCATACCAACCGCATACCAACTTGGACTTTCCTGGGCTGCTAGCCACGGAATTCCACGTCTGGCGGAGTCTGCCAGGTATGAAATGGAGGACCATCCTCTGTGCCAAAGTTGGATGGACTACATCCCCCATGAGGGGGCTGATCGCGTCTCGAATATCTGAACTTGAGACTACTGAGAGACTCAGCTATCTTGCTATGCTGTCGTCTTGGCAGGGGGCTCCCTGCTCACTGTCTTAACATTATCATCGTTCAGTGTATGGTGCATTTGCATTGTTGGTCCTAAAATGTAGTTTACTGCAGTAATGCTTACATCTATGCATTGTATTCTACATCACTCATAAAGAGTGTTTCTGTGTTTTGTTGGAGGTTTCTGTTGGGCCATTCAAATATGTATGGTTACATCTTGTTTTTGTAGAAGAAGTTTCTTCTAAGAGGAGGAATGTGGTAGATTTGAATAGCCTCTATTCACCAGAGTTGCTGAGCGTGTATATCTAAAGGTTAGGGGTCACTGGTAAAGAGACGAAAACAGTCTATGTAAGGGTTTGTTATTGGAACTTGTTGTGATGAGACTACATGTCTATTTGCGAGTTAATAAGACATATGATACACCCTACACACAGATATAAACGAGTCCTGTAACTTTAAGGAGGTGCCATTGCGGCCTCAGCCTGCTGCTACTATGCTACTATGAAACCCTCTGTATGTCTGATGGAAGCTCCTGAAATAAACCTCTCTGAAACACAATGATGAAGTCCAGCCTGTTCGAGTCTTTGTCAGCCATGGGGAAGAATTCGGCTACTACAATTGCCGAGGAGATTAGATCAGAGTTATGAGACAATATACCCGTTAATTCTTCTCCATACCATAAACTCATTCGTTAATATTTCTAACTCTAGTGGGAGGAGCGGAGATTTTTTTTTCTTTTTTGAGAAGTGGAGAAGTGGGAGGATCAAGCATTTCTTTCTTCTGTTTCCATGGTGAATCATGTTATCAGCGATCCATTGACGATGGCTTTTACGCACGCGATCAACCTAGAGTGAACACGCTCAGAGTTCATTAACCCAACGCTGATCCACTGTTCTGAAACCGAAAACCCAGAGTTGCTCGTCAACCCTGCGCTCTGAGTTGACCAACTCAGAGCGCAGGATTAAACTCAGAGTATGTAAAACCAGCTACCTGAAACAGGCCTCAGCCCTTAAATAGGTTTAATAATGCTGTGAAAACAGCCTATTTAACATGGGAGACAATGAGAAATTGCTGTTTTGAAACCTGCCCTTAGTGGCCACTCTGTGAACTGCAATTTGTGTCCTTCCACATTGGATGCTGGTAGAACTTGCTGTGGTTGGGGCTTGGTGCTAACCCATTAAAACCAAACAAAGCTGGATGAAATGTCTTAATGTTTAGTAGTGCTAACCGTGTTGCATGACTATAATAATCTATCATTGTCCTTGACTACTATGCCAGTCAGAGCCGGCCCGAGGCATAAGCGAACTAAGCTTAGGGCCCCCGACCGCCAGGCCCCCCCCCAACAAAAAATAATAACAATAATATATATATATTTTTAACAAAATAAATTAATAATATATATATATATTTTTTTGTTTTTTGTTTGTGTGTTTGATATCAACATCATGCAAATGTAAGTTATCATCCATATAAAAAAGTAATACAACGTTTTGGTCTGGATAGTTAGTTGGATAGTTGGAGGCTATAGCAAAAAAAACCTGGGTGTGTGAATGACATTCGACAAAAGTCAATAATTTGGCCAGCACTAACATTGGAAGGGGCCCCTAATCGAATTCCGCTTAGGGCCCCATGAAAGCTTGGGCCGGCTCTGCATACACCACAAGACAACAAACTCACAGAACATAACAAAATACAACACAGGGGTTTAATTGAGAGCTGATGCTGCCCGCTCCATTAACAGGAAGTCTAAAAAGTCCTTCAGACAATTTTCAATGCTGAAGCAATTGGGTTTAAGTATCTTCCAATTTATCAAAATAAGGCGCTTCACTGACAGGAAAGCCAAAGCTATGATGCGTTGGGTGACAGTTGATTAAATATTTTCGACTCTACTGCCTAGAGGGCAAGTTAATGGGCAGAGTGGTATTCTCACATTCAAGAAAGAAGAGAAATTATAAATCTATAGCCTATTTCAGCCTCGTCTGTGAAAAAAAGATAGCTGGACAACAGAGTTCTTCTGCTTTGTTCCTCTCACTGCATTTAAATGCATTCATTATATTACATTGCATATCATACATGTAAATGCTCGCAGTCTGCGTTCCAACCTGAAAATGGATTTGCTGAAAATTTGGGTTGAGTCGACTGGTGCAGATGTAATTGTTATTTCAGAGACCTGGCTCTCTAAATCTGTTTTGGACAAGGATGTAGCAATTCAGGGTTTTAATATTTTCCGTTCTGATCGTCCGAATAAGGCTGGTGGAGTGGCAATATATGTCAGATCCAGTCTTGCTGCTCAAATTTTGCTTGCCAAATCTATTCGGAAACAGTTTGAAATCTTAGCCTTAAGTATTGCTTTGTCTGGTGGTCAACACCTAACTATTGTTGGTTGCTACAGGCCCCCCTCTGCCACTGCAGAGACATTATCCTCTTTAATGCAGTTGTTATCTGAACTGAAATTCAAAGAAATTGTTCTGGTAGGTGATTTTAATTGGGACTGGTCTTCACCAGTGTCTGATCCTTTTAAGGCCCAGTGTTTAGCTTTTAACCTTACTCAAATCATTAAAAGCCCCACACATCTTAACCCCAAATGCCCAACCAAATCTTCTCTTATTGATCTTTTAATTACCAACATGCCACATAAATATTCTGCTACAGAAATTTTTGCCAATGATCTGAGTGACCATTGTGTGATAGGTGCTGTTAGGGACATTAAAATCCCTCGCACTAAGCCTCGTATTGTTCGTAAAAGAAGTCTGAAGAACTTTGTTGAACAAGCTTTTCTTCATGATCTTTATCATTTTAACTGGGATCGTATTTTACTAATTGATGATTTAAATCTTGCATGGGAATACTTTTATGTCAGTTTTAGTTATTTTATGGACAAACATGCTCCTCTTCGTCGGTTCAGGGTGAAGGGACGAGAGAGCCCCCGGTTCACTGCTGAACTTACGGGTCTCTTACACAAGAGAAATCAGCTCTGGGCCAATGCAAGGAAGTCGGGGCTGACTGGCTACTTTTTCGGCAAGCACGTAACAGCTGCACCGGCGCTATTAGGGCAGCTAAACGAGAGTATTATTTATCACAGACCACAGACAACTTAAACGACCCCAGGAAATTTTGGCATACCATAAAATCTCTTTCAGCCTATATTTGCTCTTCAGAGCTGCCTCCCACTATTGTTGTTGACTCCATCCCTATATCTGACAAATCTGAGATGCTAAACTGTTTTAACAAACATTTTATAGCCTCCAGCTCCTTGTTTGAGTCCTCTCGTGATGTTAACTCACCTACTCAGTCCTTTGCCAGCTCTGCCACAGGTAGCCAGGGTTTCTCTTTCACCCCCTTCTCTGTTAAAGAGGTTCTTACGGCCTTAAAAGACCTAGACCCCCAAAAATCTGCAGGTCCAGATAACCTTCCCCCTTACTTCTTACGTTTGTCTGTGCACATTATAGCTCAACCGGTAGCTCACATTTTTAATCTTTCTATCCAGAGCAACATTATTCCTGAAGTGTGGAAAACCTCCTATGTGCTCCCTCTCCTGAAAGGGGGTGACCGCACTTTAATGGATAATTACAGACCCATCTCTAAGCTCTCTATTTTAGCAAAAGTGCTTGAAAGGCTGGTGAATGACCAGGTCAAGGATTACCTGAGCCTGAACAATATCTTATCTCCTTTTCAATCCGGCTTTAGGAAGCAACATAGTACTGCAACTGCTGCCATTAAGGTGATAAATGATATGTTGGTAGCCATGGATGCCAAGAAACATTGTGCTGCTCTTTTTATCGATCTTTCAAAGGCATTTGACACAGTCGATCACAGGATTTTGAGTCAGCGACTGTCCACCATTGGATTGTCAGACAATGCAGTTGGCGGGTTTTCTAACTACCTTTCCAACCGTAAACAGTGTGTGCAGTCCGATGGTCTTTGCTCCGAGTTCCTAAACACTACAAATGCTGTGCCGCAAGGTTCTGTCTTAGGACCAACTCTCTTTACCATCTATATAAATGAGGTGGGTCAAAATATTAATGCATCCGTACATCTTTATGCTGACGACACCGTTGTCTATTGTTGTGCATCTTCTGTTGGCCAGGTGTTCACTGACTTGCAGTCTGCTTTTGACACCATTCAGGCGCAATTATTTCAACTAAGGCTAGTTCTAAATGCAGGTAAAACCAAGATGATGTTCTTTTCTAATAAAAGGAAGGTACCTGCTGTTCTACCCTGTATTATGTATGCTCAGGGTATTCCACTTGAGTCTGTGGCCACTTACAAATATCTAGACATCACAGTGGATGATAGCCTTTCTTTTAAATGTCATGTTGACCAGTTACTGAAGAAATTGAGGTTAAAGCTGGGGTTTTTCTTCAGAAATAGAGCCTGTTACTCTTTTAAAGCCAGCAAACGTATTGTTGCGGCCACTTTTTTTGCCACTCCTGGATTATGGGGATGTTGTATATATGAATGCCTCTGCTCACTCCCTGCAACTGCTGGATGCCGCATATCACGGGGCCTTGAGATTCATAACTGACTGTAAACCCCTCACACATCACTGTACATTGTACTCTCTCACAAACTGGTCTTCACTTTCCATGCGCAGAACCACTCACTGGTATCTTTTTATCTATAAATCCATTATCGGACTGCTCCCCTCTTATTGGTCAATGTATCTGGCACGGAAACAGTCCGATCACAGCCTCCGGCCCCTGGACTTCATCTCATTTGCCATCCCGTCAGTCCGTACTGAACTGGGCAAGAAGGCATTTTCCTACGCTGCGCCTGCAACCTGGAACAAGCTCCAGCAGAGGCTGAAGCTGTCCAGTTTTATTTCTTTAGGGGATTTTAGACTGCTAGTAGGAAGGCTGTTGAGACAGTCCGTGGGGGTCTGCACTTGTACATAACTTAACTTGTACTTAACTTGTTCTTTGCCCTTTGTACTGCGTTATTTTACCGTTTGTGTTCTGTGTTGTGTCTCCTGTATGTTTAGTTAGTCTGTAACTTTGTGTTGCTGCTGATGCCTACCTGAACAGGTCTCTCTTGTAAATGAGACCCTGGGTCTCAATGAGATTTTACCTGTATAAATAAAGGTTAATAAAAAAAAATAAACAGGGAAATATGTCCCGTTAAAGATAAAGAGCTCCAAGCCCAACCCAGAGGACTCTGCATAATATTCTATTTTAAATTAATATTTTTAATGGAAAATCCATGTGTCTTTCTTCAGTGGCTTCTAATTCAGACCCAGTGTCTCCAAATTATTTTTTCACACAAAATTCCTCAGATTTAGCCTCTTAATTTTGTGCACCAGATTCATGCATTTCACTTTAAAAGGTAAAAAAACTTCTCCCGGGGGGCATACCCCCGGACCCCTCTAGGAGAGACAGGATCTCGGTTGGCTACTATTTTCACCCATTGGAGACAATAGCAAAAAACACTGGGTGTGTGAATGCCATTCGACAAAAGTCAATAATTTGGCCAGCACTAGCAGCGGAGGGGCCCCCTGATCGAATGCCACTTAGGGCCCCATGAAAGCTTGGGCCGGCTCTGATGCCAGTTCAAAAACATAAACATTTTGATGGATGGAGCAGCAAAGTTTGAATTGAGCCGACATACTTCCATCACATATTGTAGCCGACAGGTAACTATGGATAAATAAGGTTTTATTACCTTTTTAATTTGAAATCAGTCATTAGTAATTCTTCTTCTCTTGCTCTTCTCTTTTGTTTGCTCGGTTGTCCTGTTTTGAGTCATGAAAGGTCATGCCTTTAATCTTATTTTTCTGTGGGGAAATCATGTGGATCAAAGCAAAAAAATATCATTGTTGTTACTTTGGGCTTTGAATCTTGTGAGAAAAAAAACTGTTTACTTTCTAAACTGGCATATTTTCATAGGTAAACATTGTTATTGTTGATTTTGACCCAACAACTTGCAAATAAATACACACACACACACACACACACACACACACACACACACACACACACACACAATATTGGTTAGCTTCAGGGAATTTGTGAGGGATTATCAACATCAAAGTCAATAGAAATGTCAGCCTGGCTATCTTTGGAAATGCCAGCAACCGTTTGCATATCCGTACTACACAACCAATACCACACACACACACACACACACACACACACATTGACACACCTGCCCCTAGCAGAGAAGGTGATTAAAGCTGCTCTGGCGAGTGTGGCTTTTGATCTCCAAACATACTAGAACGCACTTCAAGGCAAATCCCTGTTAAGCAGCAGAAACAGATGACATCACACTGTATCAGGGTCTGTGGAACCACCTCAGAGCCCCTTCCTTCTGCTCTATAAACTAGATTAACAGGCTTAAACAAATAAAACCCATTTCAGGTTAGCAGGGATATTCAGGCATTTTCAGGTCAACTTAATAAAGGGCATGGACAATTAAGATACAGCAAACTCAATAGTCCGGGATGGGTTCTAGCAAACACTTTTATCAAATGTCTGTAACTCTAAAAGACACAACCTAAATCAGCTTGTTTGCCTTACATACAGTATATTGATGGCCGAAAAGCAAAACCTCCTATCTGCATTTTTTCAGATTTTTGTTTTTTTATTTTAATGATTAGAACAAGGAAGGCTGCTCCTATTTAGTCTTTCTGCAACACAGGGCTCAAGACTAACTAATTTTACTAGGAGCACTGGTGCCCCTAACTTGACATTTTTAGGGGCACACACAGAAAATCGACCTGCAATGCAACTGTTTACATTTACCCCATTTTAACTATATAAGGCCTAATGATAAATGCTTCTGTAATGAATAAACTACTACTTTCAGAAAATTACAAATGATCATTTCAGTGATTCTTGAGAAGTGGCACAAAACAGGGTGCATTGTTGAAAAAATACAAACTCTATGTTTTGTCAAATTAAATTACATGTATGTATCCAACATATACTAAGCTACTGAGCTCAACTTTGACACAACCTCCCAGCTTTTGTCCTTTTTATCAAAATGGGCTTTTTATCTTGCCATTCCTTATTTTGTGTCAACACCGTCAGACAACAAAAACACAAATTAATTTTCACTGACATTATGCTAGACCAATAAGAGGTATAGTAAACACAAATGATAACCAAGGCTGACAGAAGCCACAAAAAATATTTTAAATATGTATCTATATCATGCACGGCGCCAGGATTTTTTCTCCACCGGGGCAAAGGAGGGGCTTGACCAATATGTGGGGGTGCTGCACTATAACGTAGCCAGAGAAGAGATTCTGCGTGTGTTTCATTAAAACTCGGTGTGGCACGTTTATTTAGGATCTGCACAACAGTGGGGGGTCTGGGGGTCCTCCCCCAGGAAAATTTGAGCCTCAAAGACTTGTTTCTTGCGTTCTGGCGACTTTAAAGCACAAACAAGTTGTTCACATCATCATCAACTTTTGCCTTTTTTAGTTGTTCCAAAGAATCTGCCTTATCATCTTTCCATCTAATCTAAATGATAACTGACCATTATGTTTGTTTATCGTCTCTCTTGCGTGACATTTTATAATAACAATAGTAGCCTAAATATATATCTCCTTTGCTGTGCGCTGGGGAGAAACAGACACGCTGGCAACTTTTCTGGTATCAAATTGGTGATTGCAGGATGATTTGGACGGCGGAGCTGCTTGCCGGGTGCGAGGCAAAAATAAATAAATAAAATGACTCGGCGCATCACTAGGCTACATAATAGGCTGGCCTGATGTGAAACTTCTCTAAAATATAGGATACTTACTAACTCGCTACAGTGATAAATACAAACTGCACCAATGTAATAGTGTTACATGCAGCGGTGATGGTTTTAATATAAGACTGAGGGTTTCCCCTACAAGTAGGTCGTAAAAAGTCGGGTCGTCTTATATTTTGGGGCAGAGCCGGCCCGAGGCATAAGCGAACTAAGCGGCCGCTTAGGGCCCCCGACTGCCTGGGGGGGCCCCTAAAAAAAAAGTTTGTGTGTTTGATATTAACATCATATTATGCAAATGTGAGTTATCATACAAAAAAGGAATAAAATCTTTTGGTCTAGATAATTAATAGCCTAAAAATGTAATCAGTTCATCTGGGAGGAAATCCGAAATTATCTGATCATGTCACGTTCACATCCATGCACAGTGTGTATTGAGTTTATTTAAAAAAAATTGGAAATGGGGCTGTCCTCAGTTGCCCATGCACTGCGTATAGTCTATAGCCTATTTCAGCCTTGTCTGTGGAAAAAAAGATACAGTAGCTGGACAACAGAGTTCTTCTGCTTCGTTCCTCACACTGCATTTAAATGCATTCACTATATTACAGAGAAATATGTCCCGTAAAAGAAAAAGAGCTCCAAGCCCAACCCAGAGGACCCTCCATAATATTTTATTTTATATTAATTTTTTTATGGAAAATCCATGTGTCCTTCTTCAGTAGCTTCTAATTCGTCTGACCCAGTGTCTCCAAATTATTTGTTCACACAAAATTTCTCAGATTTATCCTCTTAATTTTCCTCTGAAATTGCACCAGATTCATGCATTTCACTTTAAAAAGGTTAAAAAAATCTCCTGGGGGGGCATACCCCCGGACTCTCCTAGGAGGTCTGAATCTTGGCTGTCTAATATTTTCGCACAGCTGCACAGTGGAGGCACTAGCGGAAAACACTGGCTGTGTGAATGATATTTAACAAAGATCTATAGTTTCAGCAGCGCTAACATTGGAGAGGGGCCCCCTAATCATATTTCGCTTAGGGCCCCCTGAAGGCTTGGGCCGGCTCTGTTTTGGGGTCTAATATTCGGCGTGCAGTAAGGGAATGCCCGTTACCAGAGCGATCATTCAGTTTAAGCGCCTGTGTCCACCTTGTTTCTTTTCTTTTTTTCGGGTGCAACACTGGTTGTGCACTCTGAAGCGGCTGGGGCGTGTGTTTTTGCGCTGGGAGAGAGAACGCGGTGGGCTGAGACTAGTAGCCTACCTAGGCTATACAAAGTTAACGTGCAGGAATCCCCGGTGATAATTAGTCTTAGACCATATAGTTTTTCTGCACAGCGGCTTTCACAGGCGAGATCTCACTGTGAACTCATTGCCACAGGTTTCACCAGGTGATGCGCTGCTTTGCTCGGCCGGGATCAGACAAGTGTGCGACGAGGAATGCTACATTCAGGTGCTCCTCAAAAATCCAGAATCTGAATTTAGGATTCCGACTTTGATAGCCTATTCATTAACTTTTAAGATGTAGACTAACCCTAGAATAAGAATAGCAGTAGGCTAAAAGGAATATTTAATTGTTAGCAGCGTTTAAAGAAAATGCAATACAGTAGGCCTATATGGGACTAGAATCCTAGGGGGGCTGAACCGGGGCTAACCAGATTTCTAACGGGGCTTTAGCCCCGGTCAGCCCCGGTGTAGCGCCGTCACTGATCTATATATATTTTTTATTAAGTTTTTCCTCTGTGTTTTTTAATAGAACCGTGAAATTGAATATTTACTTTACCTTTAATAGCAATCAAGATGTGTTTCAAATTTCAAAACACATTCTCATGATAGGAAACTAATCACGTTTTCACATGACCAACAATTCCTCAACAAGTATAAACTTTTATCATGCAATAATATCAAATTAATATTAGTCTGACGGAGTTGATACATCTGACGGAGTTGACACAAATCTGACGGTGGTGACAAAAAACCTGAATTTGTAGTCATTTTAACCATTAAATACATTTAAATAATTTATAAAAGTGATTCAACAACAGTGAACATTGGCCTTTTATTCAAGATTCACATTTAAGTATTCCAATCAGAATACAAACTGTATAATGTAGTTAGACGTTATTGAGGCAGAGCTATATTGACAGGCAGAGCTCAATGTGCTCCCTCTCTATGTAGTCCATCACCTCAGGTGAGAGGTGAAATATGTCTCTAGTTCTGCTCGCACGACTCGGAGACGAGGGTTGTGTCAGCTTCACCAGGATCTTTTGGAATGGAATGAAGCACACATATTTTGCTCCTTGTTTTGGATGAAACCGAGTGCTTGCCCCATTAGGATGGAAAAATTCCACCTTTACATCTTGGTGATGTGTATCCATAGTGATGACTTTTGCCAAACACCAGTTCTTCTCATATATCACAGCAAGCCAGTCTCCAGAGTTGATCTGATCTGCCGCCATCTTTGTGTGAACTCCTTCTGGGACTTTAGGCGGCTGCATATATGAAAAAAAACACCTAACCCTAAAAAATTCTAACAAAAGGTTTCTCAGCTGTAGTAGTAGTATTATGTGTCCTTAATAACATACTAAAAGTTTACCAAAATTTGACCACTAGAAAGGGGTAATTTTCAAGATGGCGTCTGCTGTATATTTTCCGGCCTTTACTCAGAAAAACGGCGTTGGTAGTGGGTTGATGAAAGAAGACGCAGTTTGAGGCAGATGAGGAGGTCTTCAGGAACAATTCTTTTATTTTAACAACAAAACTCATCCTGCAGTCAAAACGAAGCCAATAAAAAGTTAAAGTGTTTGTAGCCAAAAACTAATAGAGGTACATGCATAAAACCAAAAGCTATGAAGAGTTCCTGTATCCTAAAAGACCTGTCTTTTCCTGTATTGTGGTGGCTTTTAATCTGCAAATCTAAGTGAGTTGATTGGTCCTTAGGTCAGTAAGCTCCACCTCGCCTTACTCCTGATTGGTGGACCCTAACTAACTCCAACCTACACTGTCCAGAGGACATCTGTGTTAATCAATCCCTGTAGGCGATATCTCGTGGGGCACTAAGAAGTCTGATTCAGTAACCTTAGGACAATCCCTTTAGCCAATACATAAGCTATTAGACCTTCACCTTTTCCCCAAGACATGTAAACCCAAGCCAGACTGTCCTAAATTGCCCCCATCAAGGACCTTCTCGGAGCCCTCTATTGTGTACAATTTGAATGATCTACAAATCAGCCTGCTGGCTTCCTCAACTTAAGGAATCCACGTTCCTATCCTGCACACACATATACCCACGAGAGCTGCTCCAGGCTCCCCTTATAGTTAAGTATGTATGTAATTAAACAATCTCCTGATTATCAGTAATCTTAGAATGTGTCATAACGAAATACACTACACGTCCAAGATGGGTAGTAATAGGTAAGGTAATACACGATGCATCCTCTATAGATGTTTTTAAGTATAAAAGTGGAATTATACTAAACCCAACAAACAAAATTCATAATTATCAGCAATTCAGAAGATGGTGGAAGATAATATTGACCTTTGATATTGCTTTTGGCTAAAGGGCCATCGCCAATTTTTCCTATGGCACCAGTGGCGGCCATTTTAAAAATGGCCGCAGACGGTCGTTATTTTACATGTAGCTTGGGTTCTAGACCAGACATGGGCAAACTACGGCCCGCGGGCCACATCCGGCCCATAATACTTTTTAATCCGGCCCGCCAGACTTGTTCAAACTGTATTATTACATTTTATAATTATTCAATCGCATTCATTTTGACGTCCCTGCAATACCACATTTCCCCACTTGGCGCCGCAATGATCCTTGTTGGAGTGTGCCGTGGTGATATTCGCTGCATTCAGGTGCTCCTTGGATTGTCCGAAATAAACATAAGGTCATTTTGATTGGCGATTTGGCTCTTTCTTTAGGATTAAATCCCAAACTGATGAATCACCTTTCTAATACGTTATTATTAAAAATGTTTGAGTTAAACGTTGACAAGCAAAGTTTTTTTAAATCACAAAAGATCTTTTTCTCAGACAAATTTGACATCTTTCCCAGATCAAATCGGGACTTGTTTATCTAATGTTTCCAAACGCACATGAATGCAGCATGACTCTCAACTTAACTTTTTCAACGTTGTATATTGAGCCTTTGTGTAAAAATGAGCGGGTCAAAGAAAAGAAAAGTGGACAGTGAGTGCCAAGTGTTTAATAAGGAGTGGACAGCAAAATATTTTTTCACTGATGTCCGATCAACGGCTGTATGTCTGATATGCCAGGAAACCATTTCAGTTTTTAAAGAATATAACATCAGCCGTCACTTTGCAATGAAGCATGCTAACTATGCTAGCAATCAATCAGCGCAAGAACGGCATGCTACTGCGGAGAGGTTGGTGGCTAATTTGCAAACTCAGCAAAACTTTTTTCACCGACAGACCGCGATTCAAGAGTCCAGTACCAAAGCAAGTTTTTTGCTGGCATTCAAATTAGCCAAGGCTAGCAAGCCTTTCTCAGAAGGCGAGTTTTTGAAAGACTGCATGATAGAGACAGCAGGTCTCTTATGTCCGGAGAGCAAAGGCAAGTTTGAAAAGATCAGTTTATCGCGAAGGACAGTGACTCGCCGCGTGGAACTGATTGATGAAGATATAGCCAGTGAGTTAAACAAAAAGGCAGAGTCCTGCACGTTATATTCATTAGCACTGGATGAAAGTAACGACATAAAAGACACTGCTCAACTCCTAATTTTTATCCGAGTGATTAATGAAAATTTTGAGATAATGGAGGAGTTATTAACTATGGAGTCCCTGAAAGGCAAGACGCGGGGAGAGGACTTGTATGACACGCGTCTGCTGTAATCGAGAGAACAAAGCTACCTTGGAGTAAACTTGCCAATGTCACCACGGATGGATCGGCGAATTTATCCGGAAAAAATGTCGGGCTGCTGAAAAGAATCGAGGATAAAGTGAAAGAGGAAAACCCTGACCAGGATGTTATTTTCCTTCACTGCATCATTCATCAGGAGTCTCTGTGTAAGTCTGTATTGCAGCTTACTCAAGTGGTGAATCCAGTGGTAAAACTTGTTAACTGTATACGAGCAAGGGGCCTCCAGCACCGTCAGTTCATTGCTTTCCTGGAGGAAACCGATGCGGATCACCAAGACTTACTTTACCACTCTCATGTCCGCTGGTTAAGTTTGGGCAAAGTGTTTCAGAGAGTGTGGGAGCTCAAAGAGGAGATTCGCGCATTTTTGGAGTCAGTGGGGAAATCAGACGAACTTCCTGCTGAGTTTTGCGATCAGAACTGGCTTTGTGACTTTGCTTTTGCTGTGGACATATTGTCCCACCTGAATGAGCTAAACGTGAAGCTACAGGGAAAAGACCACTTTGTGCACGACATGTACACAAACGTGAGAGCCTTTAAATCCAAGCTGGCTTTATTCTCCAGACAAGTTTCAAACAAATCTTTTGCCCATTTCCCCACACTAGCCACGCAGAAAGAGGCCGCCCGAAATGCGGGGAAATACAGCAAATCATTGGACGATCTGCACAGAGAGTTCTGCCGTCGGTTCTCCGATTTTGAAAAAATTGACAAGACACTTCAGCTGGTGTCCTGTCCCCTGTCACACGACCCCGACACCGCACCACCTGACCTGCAATTGGAACTGATTGATCTTCAGTCTGACTCGAGCCTAAAGGAGAAGTTTAACTCTCTTAAACTGAAGGACTTTTATGCTTCACTGAACAAAGCAGCGTTTCCAAACCTCCGGAGGACGGCACAGAAGATGCTCGTGTTGTTTGGCTCGACTTACTTGTGTGAGCAGACATTCAGTGTCATGACCATCAACAAAAAACGTCACAGATCCAAGTTAACTGACCAGCATCTCAGATCCATCCTGAGAATTGCCACAACAAAACTAACCCCAGACTTTGATGCTCTGGCAAAAAAGGGAGAGCAACAACACTGTTCCCACTGAAATTCACGTGAGTTTTCTCTGTTATACATGCATTTGTAAAATGATTTGTAAATATTCATGCTGCCTCTTAAAGGCGAATCCTTAAGCACAGACTTTGATGCTCTGGCAAAAAAGGGAGAGCAACAACACTGTTCCCACTGAAATTTAACATGAGTTTTCTCTACTGTTATGAATACATGCATTTGTAAAATTATTTGTAAATATTCATGCTTTGCTGCCTCTTAAAGGCGAATCGTTTTATGTAATGGCTTGTACATGTCATATAAATTAGTAAAAAATAAACACTCCATCCATCTGCTCCTCGCCTGGCCCCCCTTTCAAATTTTAAAAGTCAGTCTGGCCCACAAGTCAAAAAGTTTGCCCACCCCTGTTCTAGACCACCTAGGATCTTGGTTCTGGTGGCTAATCCTACATTTTCAAGGATGAGGAAGACAGTGGCGCTATTTAAAACATGCTGGAAACTACTTAAGTACATACACCTGGAATTCAGGGAACAAAATTATGGCAAAACCATTGAATATTAGCGAAATTTTACATATTTTCCAGTACCAGGCAAGGTAAATTGCCAGCAGTAACTTTTACTCACATAAAGTTGTATGAAACACCCTAAATACATTTGCATAAACATCAATTTTACAGGAATGAGAAATGCAGAGGTACTATTGACAACATGCTACTAACTACATACGAACATATATCTGGCAATCAGGGAATTCAATAACTATACAATAATTAACACACTTATAATTATTTCAGAAAAAAACTGCCCACGACAGTGGCAGAGGGCATTGCACTGTCCACTGCACCCCTTTTGCATCCACAGCAAAGGAGTTCACAACAGGCCTGGATCGATCCTGGTATTGTAGCCCAGTGAACTTCCCATCCACCTGTGGCCTTCCACTTCCACCCCCATTCATCTGGTGACATGAGTTGAGGGGCTGCAAGCATCATCTGTCCCAAGCATTGACCAGCTTGGTAGGCACTGGCAGCCCCCTTCTGTGTTGCATCAGTGCTGCTTTTGTTAGGGGGGTCCCTTAATGGTTGTACCTTTCTGGGTGAAGAGCTGCTTGTGCGCCTGATTAACTGATTCCTGGCTGCTAGTGCAGTCATACAGCAGTAACCCACATCACTCTAGAGGCTCCATCCAGTTGTCTATGGAGTAAGCCAAGACACAGAAGGGTCTCTTGATGTCACCAAAGCTCCTCCATGTATCCCATGCTGTCTTAGTCCCTGCCACCAAAAGATGACGGTGTCACAGCCAGTGAATGCTTTGAACACTGGTCAGACTACATATTGATCTGGACCTTGTGCCCTCACCATCTCATGATCATCTAAATTCCCAGAACACAGAACTCATTTATGTTAAGGGATTTGGCTGCTGTCACTGCCAGTAATGGCACATCTGTGTCAACTGTGCGTATTGACACCTTAGTATACCCTTACTTCACATCATCTCCCAGGTGCAGTGGGGTGTTTTCAGTGTTGAGGGATGTCACACCAGTTGCAAGGAAGTTAGTTAGTTAGTTTAGTTAGTTAGTTTATTTATTTAGCACACATTAACAATTAATGGTGCAAGGAGGGAACGAAGCCCAATGGGCTTGTACAGAGTTCCACCCCTATCAATAATCACAATGAAATCATATTCAGGCTAACAAATAAACTCTAGAAATTAAGGAGACAAAGTACATAAATACTCAAAATAATCAAAAATAGATGGGAAAAAAAATGTGATAAATACATGTCAAAGATAATGAAAAAATTAGAAAGAAAAAGAAAAAAGCATAGGAGAGGACAGGAGGTTATTAGAAGATTCACAAAAAGATAAGGTGTTTTTTAAGCTGCTTTTTAAAGAGTGAGTGGGATGATATGGATCTTAAAAGGGGAAGTAAGACATTCCATAATGCCGGGCCTCTATAATATATACTAAATTGATGATGTGATGTGCGGGAAAAGGGTAAAGATAAGTTGTTATTGGTGCTCTGTCTAGTGCGATATGAATGTACGTTAAATGAATAAGTAAACAAAGTCTGAAAGCTTTCCGGGAGATCTTGGTTTCTGTAAATAAACTTGTGAATGAATAAACATATGAGATAGATATTCAATTTGTGAATTGGAAATATATAAAAATGAATAAAAAGTGGTGCTGACGGAGCATATCTATTTGAATGTGAGATGAATCTTAAGAATCGCTTCTGAATAATACATAATTTTTTGAGATGGTTGGGATATGAAGCTGCCCAGACCAGATTACAGTAGTTCAGGAAAGGAAACAAAAAACTATAATATAAAGTTAAATGGGCAGAAGGATGAATTAAAGGACAAACTTTCCTTAATATGCCCATCATCTTTGTGGACCTTTTGCAAACCAGGTCAATGTGATTTGACCAATTAAGTCTTTCGTCAACTAGAACTCCCAAAAATTTGGTAGCCTTTACTTGCATAATTTCTGATCCGTTAATAAGTACTTTTGCTTGTTCTTTGGGGTAAGACTTGTTTATGTTGCAAAAGATCACAAAGTTACATTTCTTCACATTAAGTGTTAATTTATTAATTTGAAACCATTTGGCAATAGAGCATAATTCATCATTCACACAGTCAATCAAATAATTAAAGTCATTATGAGTTGCTATGAGATTAGTGTCATCAGCAAATAACACAGGAAAAAGATGTTTGCAAGACATGACTAAATCGTTTATATAGACCAAAAATAATAAAGGGCCCAGTATTGAGCCCTGTGGCACCCCATGTATAATTCTGGACTAGTTACTTTGGCCAGTTTTCAAGAATGGAACAGGATGGCTCATCGCCAGAGCCGGCCCGAGGCATAAGCGAACTAAGCGGCCGCTTAGGGCCCCCGACTGCCTGGGGGGCCCCCTCCAAAAAAAAAAAAATTATTTATTTTTTTTTTTTTTTAGTTTGTGTGTTTGATATTAACATCATATTGTGCAAATGTGAGTTATCATACAAAAAAAGGAATAAAATGTTTTGGTCTAGATAATTAATAGCCTAAAAATGTAATCAGTTCATCTGGGAGGAAATCCGAAATGATCTGATCATGTCACGTTCACATCCATGCACAGTGTGTATTGAGTTTATTTAAAAACAATTGGAAATGGGGCTGCCCTCAGTTGCCCATGCACTGTGTATAGTCTATAGCCTATTTCAGCCTTGTCTGTGGAAAAAAAGATACAGTAGCTGGACAACAGAGTTCTTCTGCTTAGTTCCTCACACTGCATTTAAATGCATTCACTATATTACAGAGAAATATGTCCCGTAAAAGAAAAAGAGCTCCAAGCCCAACCGAGAGGACCCTCCATAATATTTTTATTTTATATTAATATATATATTTTTTTTTAAAGATATTTTTTGGGTATTTTTATGCTTTATTGATAGTGCAGAGAGACAGAGGTGAAATGGGGCAGAGAGGGGAGTGACATGCAGAGAACGACCGCGGGTGGGAATTGAACCCGGGTCTGCTGCTGGGCCCGGCCCGGGAGGGGGACGCCTTACTATATTAATATTTTTATGGAAAATCCATGTGTCCTTCTTCAATAGCTTCTAATTCATGTGACCCAGTGTCTCCAAATTATTTGTTCACACAATTTCTCAGATTTAGCCTCTTAATTTTCCTCTCAAAGTGCACCAGATTCATGCATTTCACTTTAAAAAGGTTAAAAAAATCTCCCGGGGGGGGCATACCCCCGGACCCCCCTAGGAGGGTCTGAATCTCGCCTGTCAAATATTTTCGCACAGCCACACAGTGGAGGCACTTGCGGAAAACACTGGCTGTGTGAATGATATTTAACAAAGATCTATAGTTTCAGCAGCACTAACATTGGAGAGGGGCCCCCTAATCATATTTCGCTTAGGGCCCCCTGAAGGCTTGGGCCGGCTCTGCTCATCGCATTTACTAAATCCCTTCCCTCTCTTGCTAGCATTGCTGCAGGATTGAGGCAATAATCTGCTAGTCAATGGCATTGGCTGGGAAGAAGAGATCTAACATAGTTTATCAACTATTACACAATCTGCACCCGATGCCCCATTTCCACCCCACCCAACGGTCCAGTCAGGCAATAGCAAGGCGCCACTGCAGACGCCTGAGCATGCACCCCGACACCACCACCCCCCCAGCCACCCCCAGCCCAGAGCACACCAATGACCAGCGGCATGCAGCGCCGCCGCCCCAATGCCCCGCCCCCGGCCCAACCCCATCAGCCGACATTACCCACCCAGCCAAGCCCCGCAGGCCGCCGCGACCGCATGTCCGAAGGCAAGGCCTGATCCCACCCCCCAGCAGCGGCGCCCACGGTCAGACGCCAATTTGCCCCAGCCCGAGCGGCCAGGGCAGCTCGCCGGAACAGCCACAGACCGGCACATACCCCAGAGCAAACTCCCCCCCAGCAGAGGCTAGAGAACCGACCCCAGACAGGGTGACCCGCCACCGACCCCGCGCCAGCAGAGAGGTGGACGAGCGCTAACCAAAGGTTAATTCAAAGAGATAAGTCTTAAGTTTAGACTTGAACACCTTGATAGACTCAGATTGTCTGATCTCTATCGGGAGTGTGTTCCATAACGAAGGAGCTCGATACGAGAAAGCCCTGCTGCCGCCAGCTTTCTTAACTCTGGGGACAGACAGGAGCTCTGCAGTCGTAGACTGTAGTGCCCGTGATGGGGCATCGCGCAACTAGGTTAGACAAATATGAAGGTGCAATCCCATTTAATGCCTTATAGTAGGTCAGTAGCAGCACCTTAAAGTCGGATCTGACATGAGCCACTGGAGCGACGCAAGAACGGGGGTGATGTGGTCGTATTTTCTAGTTCTGGTCAAAAGCCTCGCCGCAGCATTTTGTACCTTTTGTAAGCTTCGAGTACTTGCCCTGGGCAACCCAGACAGTAGTACGTTACAATAGTCAAGCCAAGAAGATACGAAGGCGTGTATTAATATTTCCGCATCAGCCATGGACAGACTGGATCGTATTTTTTACATGTTCCGTAAGAACGCAGTTTTGGTAATGTCTTTGACGTGTTGATCAAAGGACAGGTTGGAGTTGAACTTAACACCAAGATTTCTTGCTGTTAAGCTTTGAGAGATAACGCAATTGTCGGAATTAATTGTCAGTTGCTCAAGCTGATTTCTAACGTGTGCGGGACTGATTAATAATAATTCAGTTTTTTCTGAATTTAAGAGCAGAAAGTTTTGCGACATCCAGCTATTAACAGCGGATAGGCAGGCCTCTAAATTAGCGATTTGAGTAACATCATTAACTTTGACCGGGACATAGAGCTGAGTATCGTCCGCATAGCAGTGAAAATTGACCCCGAAGCTACGAATAATTTGACCAATCGGAGAAATATACAAAGAGAAAAGCAGAGGTCCAAGAACAGACCCTTGAGGTACTCCGTAAATAAACTCTGAGCTGAATTCAGACCTGTCATTACTTAACAGATTGCAACTGAACAAGTAAACCGCACTCCTTGCCAATATAATGCTCCTTTAGACCACATCCCCCTGTGAGCCACTAGGTGACTCTGACGGCCAGCCCTTGTAGTTGGGCCTCTGGATCTTTTACCCTGACTGAACCACATCTGTACAGCCTCCTTGGCATCAAACTCCTCCAAGCTAGGCCTCTCCATACTTATTCTGATCAGGTCAAAACCCCTTTCACACACAGCAGAGGAGACAGGAAGGACCAGCATAATGTGCACAAGATGTAGGATGTTCTTCAAAGAATGAAAAATGAGTTTTATCTGTGAGGTATTTAATGAGGTAGTCACACATTTACAAATACACATGAATGCAGACTTGATTCGTACCTCGTAGTCAGAGCAGAATGGCAACTTGGTTAGCATCATCTCCCATACGGCATGGTAGGATTTATCCGTGTAGTTTCTGAAGATAAACATCTTCATGGACTGATACTCGTCTCTACCCAGATTTGTGTCACAGCCATTTCTGAAAGGAGTGAGGGAAAATATGAACAAAACATTTGAAGTTCATTTGAATCAAGTTACTGTAGGTTTGTAAAATTGAAAATATGAAATGATTTTAAAATTACATACACACCTTCCTTGCTCTCCCACAAATCTCTGCATTTTTGGATGATGCAGTCAAATGCTCCATATGAAAGGAGACTGCTGTGAATTGTCCTGCGTTTTGCAGGATTCTGTCCTTCCCGCCTGGTCCCAGCAGAGTAAGTAGGACCCTGGTTATATGTGGGAGCCAGCGTGTCCCACTGATACCACCTGGGACGTTAACATGCACACCCAAGTCCTCTCCAAGGGCCCTCAGCTCTCTCATCGACTTGGAGCTGTAGTGGTAAGTTTTCCACACCATATATATATATATTTTTGGCATTTTTATGCTTTATTGATAGTGTAGAGACAGAGTTGAAATGGGGCAGAGAGGGGAGTGACATGCAGAGAACGACCGCGGGCTGGAAACGAACCCGGGTCCGCTGCTGGCCGAGGCCCATGGGGGGGACGCCCTACCAACTGAGCTAAGGGCGCTGTCTTCCACACCAAATTGAGGAGAGAACATCCCTGCTTAACCATAGGAACTTTCTTCTGCACGGAAAGCATCGCCAACTCCAGTCTATAATTAAAATGAATTAATGGTGAATACATTGCATTTAGGGATGTCCGATATTGACTTTTTGCCGATATCCGATAGCCGATATTCTCCAAATTCTTAATTTCCGATTCCGATATCAACCGATATGGTATACCGATATACATATGCAGCCGTTTTTTCCCCCAGACTAATTTTAGGTCCCATCACATTATCTCCTGTCATACATTGTCTATAAAAAAAATAAGGACACTACTTCAACGTATGGAAAAGTTCCATATTTATTAACATTGTGTCAACATGTGTAAACATGTGTAGTGTAGGACAGCCTCCTGAAAACTGCTCATTTCTATGAGGTACAACAAACAACACTTTTGGAATGAGGTAAAGTGCACACAAAGGAAATAAAAGTGCAAAGACATAGCCTAGAGACAGACTCAGTCCATTACTTGGGCTAATACAGTAATTGTCAATTGAAAATATAAACTGGGCTCAATCAGCCCTGTTAAACATGAGCAAAAACAAAACCTGCAATATTAATGTGGTGTGCAATAAAAACAAGAACGGCACACAGTTCAGTTCAAACCTGAGTAGTAAACAAAGTTCTCAGCATCAGAAATTAGCTTCTCGACGTGTCCATAAGCAACACTGTACAACTCAGGGAGGCAAACATCCGAGAAATACTTGCGATTGGGCATGGCAAAGCGTGGCTCGAGGAACTCCACAAGCTTGCTGAATCCGGCGTCTTGCACGATGGAAAACGGCTGATTATCGAGCGCAATGCACTCCATGATTTTTTGGCTGATAACTTTCGCTCTTGGGTGTTCCTTGTTGTATTTCAGTTTTTTTTCTGCTGACTCTTTGAGCGACAGTTGCGTTGTTTTCTTCACGGAGTCCTTTCCTCGTTGTTGTTTTGCCTTACTTTGTTGCTGCAAAAACGCTTTGTGTGCCTCCGGGTGGTTTTTCTTGATGTGAGAGATTAAATTCGAAGTGTTGAATGACGAAACCTTGGTCCCCCCTCGCATGACATGCGCCTCACACTCTTTACAAACTGCAAATCTGGTATCCGCAGGTGAAACGTTAAAAAAACTCCAGACCGCAGACATTTTGTGTAACAACGAGCGAGCAACCTGTTAGCTACACTAGCCACACTCTTCTGTTGTTGTTTTGGTGGTGCGGTTTGATGATGTCATCAATTGCGCGCCGGTAAATGTCAGGACCCAACAAGCAGCAGCAGGCAGCAGCACAACCCAGGCATTATATAATCGGTTTTCATTATCGGTGGAAAAACCGATAACGATATGAACAGATATTACAAAAATAGGCTAATATCGGCCGATATTATCGGACAGCCGATATTATCGGACATCCCTAATTGCATTGTTGACTATACTAACTGCAGTGTCCACTTAACCTACCTATGTGCAGGCCCGGATTAAGAGGAAAGATTACACTAAGCATACCGCATTTTTTCGGGCCTCCAAACGGTTACTTCACGATTTAGTGACAAAACTACATACATTTGAACAAGAGTATTTTGCTCATTCATTTGTTTAAAAGTTGCGCGTTTGTAAACGGGAGTAAAGAGAAACGTAACCGTGTGCGACTTCACGTCTGTTTGTGAGCGCACTGCAGGAGCACTTCTGTAAGGTGCATGCAGAGTCCAGTGTGCAAGGACGGATTAACATGACCACGGGCCCTGGACACAAACCAGCCATGGACCCCTACCAACACGCAAATACACGCACTAGCACACCGTGCAATCCACAATCACACACATTATAATGCAGCGCACAGCCTAGAGAGAGAAAGAGAGAGATAGAGCGAAATACAATTCTATAAAGTCTCTCTGGTGCTGCGCAAGAGAAAGAGACTCTTTGCGCCGGAGCCTACTAGACAGTTAGATTAGGGCAGAGACACCGATGATGCGAGCGCGCGCTAAGTGCGCGAGCAGATTCTTTTTGCCTTTGTAAGATCTCTGCGCCTGCTTTTTGGCCCACCCTTGCCCCCCCCTCGGAGCCTACACTCAATGTCTGAGCGAAGCAGCGCGTCACCCGGTGAAACGCTGTGTTGGTGTCGTTCACAGTGAGACAGACACTCTGTGGTTTAAAACTAAATGATCACAGGGGATTCCTGCACGTTAACGGGTGTCGAGGGGACAGGCTCCGCGATCTGATTGCATGTCCCGAGCCTGGATACCCCAATCCCCAATCTCACTGCCGACTAACTGTAAAGTGAAACAACCGCCTCGCTCGTTACACTGGTACTGGTGCGTAAAGGGAATGCACAGTTGGCAAACTCTCTTCACTACAACTGCCACAGCAGAAAATTCCCAGGGGGGAAACCCCCGTTAAATTTTTTTAGCAGCAGAGCCGGCCCAAGCCTTCATGGGGCCCTAAGCCGAATTTGATTAGGGCCCCCCTCTCCAATGTTATGGTGGCCAAATGATTGACTATTGTTAAATGTCATTCACACACCCAGTTCATCGCTAGTGCCTCCAATGTCCAGTTTAGTGAAAATAGTAGCAAGCCCAGATCCTGACTCTCTTAGGGGGGTCCGGGGGTATGCCCCCCCGGGAGATTTTTTTTACCTTTTTAAAGTGAAATGCATGAATCTGGTGCACTTTGAGAGGGAAATTAATATTTGTGAACAAATAATTTGGAGATACTGGCTCAAATGAAGTAGAATTAAAAGCTATTGAAGAAAGACATATGGATTTTCCATAAAAATATTCATATAGAAAAAATATAATTCAGTGTCCTCTGGGATGGGCTTGGTGCTTTTTTTTCTTTTATGGGACATATTTCTCTGTAATTTAATGAATGCATTTACATGCAGTGAGGGGAACGTAGCAGAAGAACTCTGTTGTCCAGCTATCTTTTTTTCCACAGATGAGGCTGAAATAGGCTATAGACTATACACAGTGCATGGGCAACTGAGGGCAGTCCCATTTCCAATTTTTTAAAATAAACTCAATACCGAGTGATAAGTTAACCTCGGATGAACTGATTCAATTATTAGGCTATTAACTATCCAGACCAAAACATTGTATTCCTTTTTTTGTATGATAACTTACATTTGCATAATATGATGTTAATATCAAACACACATACCAAAAAAAAAAAAAAAAAAAAATGTATCCTTCTCACTGGGCCCCCTAGTGGAAATGGGCCCTAGGCACGTGCCTAGAATGCCTATGCCTAGATCCGGCCCTGCCTATGTGGCAAGCAATGGAAGAGGATAATAAAAGGCCCTGTCTCAGCTTGGAGGAGGGAAATTACGCCTCCCTTATGTCCAAGATTTACAGCAGCACCATCGGCTCCCATGGCAACTGTTTTCTTTAACCATCCTGTCTCTGACCCTAGATGTTCAAAGGCCTCTTTGGTGGCATCATAGATTCCTACAATAAAATACCATTTTTGTAATTAAATAATTAAATGATAATTTCATATTACATTCACTGTACACCAAAACCACCAGCATTAAGTACCTTTCCCTTGTCATCACACACACATTTGAATCACTGTAGCCACTACAAATAAAATATATTTATTTTAGACATTGTAATTTTTTCTGAAGAGTGACGTCTTATTCTTAGAAAGCATTGACTAAACTGTGGTCAAATTCCTTGTCTGATCAGCTTCTTCCAAGTAAACATACCTTGAGCATGTGCGTGATGGACTTCCCTGTGGCCAATCAAAATATTCTTGGGTTTCCCCTGATGCAGGATCCTGGCATATATTATCTCGCACTCCTTGGTTGTGACATTAGTGTCACCGTCGAGCATGAATGACAGGTACCTGGCATCTTTTATCGCCTGATGAATCTTATTTTTTAGGGTATCAGCTATAAGGTCAATGAATTGGGCACATGCCACATCATTACTATATGTAGGGTTAACCTTCAAGACGTTTTTCTTCAATAGTTCGATATGCCCCTTGAACTTGGTGAATGGAAGTTCTTCCTTGGCAATAAAATATGCCATATTAAATTTAGCCACCATTTCTGCCTCATCTGCAGACTAAGCTGCTGCTTCATGCCGGCGAAAGGCTGCCGATAGTGGTGATGCGCTTTCGTTGTTGCAACGGTCCCGGCTAATGTTTCAAACTGGTGCTGTGTTTAATCAGCGTATCTTGTTTAAACTGGCAGGTGCCTGTTGCTTTGGCAAACTTAGTGTTGCCCGCATGTTTTGGCCCACATCGACAGCAAAATATGCAGTTCATTGTGTTGTTTATTTTGTCATACCAGGTGAATTCCTTCAGCCATTCCTCTGGAAAGCGGGAATTTTTCGCTTCCACATCATTCACCTCTGCTTCGCCATCATTTACCTCTGCAAGTTGCTGCGTAAGAGGGTCTGGCCCTGCTCTGGAGCAGCCGTACTTTAAAAAAAAATCATGAATGGTTCTTTTCGCCATTGTCAAAGAAGTATCAGATGTTTAAAGCCGCAAAGACATATGGGGACTACAAATGTAGATGAGGTGCTGTTAATAAACAGCGCGAAACGCGTCATGTACATTCGTCTCCCCCTCCCCCTTACACACACACACAAACACACACCTTATAATACGTTCATGACAGAGAGACACACATTAGCGGTCTCGTTTTTTTTTCAAATGTTCCTCCTCCTTTTTCAACACAAGAAATATAATAGAATTTAAGATCTAATATACAAATAATACAAAAAAAAATCGGCTCTTTTCCAGGTCGCGCTTGTGCCCCTAGTTTTAAAAATCACTCGCGCTGTCTCTCAAACTGGTTGCAAAAGCAGACTGCGAGCATTTGGTCGCAGTCTAGAGCCCTGTCACCTATTTTGTTGGTTACTGAATGCTTTGGCTGTAGTTAAATGTTTGTTTTTTGAATGTGGAACTATACAAAATGCATTTTCTGCTATTAGAATCCACCACTGGACTGCTAATTAACTCAGTTCCATCAGTTTAGAGAAGGTAGTATGATAACAAAATGATTGTTTATTAAGAAGGGGGCTGTATAGGACCTTTTAAAGATGTGTAAGGCTTCCAAATTTCTTACACAATCTTAAATGAGCATTTTGAGTAAATGTTAACTTTATTTGTCTCATAAATGGCGTAATGAAATTCATGATGCGTTTCTTATTCTGACATTGACATTTACAACATTATGCGTTTGATCTAGGATACTTTAGCCTGCATCAAGCTTGCTGACACAGCTAAACTGAGTTGATCAAAAACAAATCTTGAACATACAGACGTACACTACCACTTACTTATTTCCAACATTGTACTGCTCATCACACTGCAGTTTGCTTACCAGACCTTGGTTGGAGTAGACGCCATGATGCACCGTAATTGGACTTACGGTTTCCCCTTGTGGAAAACCAAAAAACTGAATAGCACACCCCGTGGGATGGGGATGGACATTCTGTGAGATTTTTGCGTTTCTACATTCAACAGTGTGGGAGTAGCCTGGTCCAACCAGACCATCGTACTTCATTTCATTTGTACAGAAGGTCTGGAACTGCTGTAATTGGGGCGGCAGTGGCGAAGTGGGTAGGGTGTTCGCCTCTGGTGTGCAGGGTCGGAGGTTCGATCCCCCGTCTCCCCGCCACATGTCGAAGTGTCCCTGGGCAAGATACTGAACCCCGAATTGCTCCCGATAGTTAGCTTAGCACCCTAGTGCTAAGCCTACCCTGCGTGGTAGCTGCTGCTATCGGTGTATGAATGTGTGTGTGACTGGGTGAATGTGTACAAAAACAATGTAAAGCGCTTTGAGTCTGTGATAAACGGAGATATAGCGCTATACAAGTCCATTTACCAAACGTTCACTCAATTGGAGGCGGGTGTCTGTTGAAGTATAAAACTATTGGATCTGCCCAGTGCCACTCTGGATTAGCCATCCAATCGCATAACGTTTGGTCGTCACGTGTGTCATGAGCCGGTTCAAGTTGGACAGGGTGCTAGCAAGCAAAAAAATTCAGTAGCACAAAAATAAATTTGGTAGCACACAAAGTATGATCGAAAACTTGCATAACCTTAACCCTTGCATTTCGCTCTAATTACCTTTGAGCATGTCATCTTGGTCTCATTTGAGATTCTCAATTAATATTATATCCTAGTGTGTGCAGTAATAATTATGGAAAAATTAATAGGGGTGCACTGATTTAGAAAAAATAATCTAACCTGCCAATTGCAATTTTTTGCTGATTCAGAATTATTAAGTACGGGTCCTCTGTTTACAGAGGACCCGTAATTATTACTCTCCACCATACTTATTCTTACTTCTTCTGACTTCTTCCTCACATTTTCTAGCTGCTTCTCCTCCGTTTCACGCAGACATGCAAAAAATTTCACACAACGTGCGCCTCAACCCCGCGGGGTGTGCTATTATACAGTTTTTTGAATTTCCGCTAGGGGGCGCTGTTATGAAGTCCCGACTGAAAGAACTTTGAGAGGCCACGCCCCGCACACCGTAACTCCAATTGACTTGAAATTTCTCACACAGGTGTATGTTAGGGTGCTCTACAAAAAAGCCTCTGGGACCATAAAAATTCTTCTGGGAATATTTCCCGCTAATTAGCATAAACTGAAAAACAGCGTGTTATCCACAACTTTCTGAAATTTGACTGTATCAACACCAAATTTCTCGTGAACCCCCGGGGGACTACAATAAACATACCCGTAAAAGATTAGTAGGACAACTTGAAAAACATGGCCGCCATTGACCAAATAGTTTACGCAGGGGCGGGGCTTAATAACACGTTGGCCATAACTCCTTAACCATAGGTCCTATCATCATCAAACTTGCTGGGTATGTGCAGAAGTCATGTGGTAGCATGTCCCTCGAAGCTTATCGCGATTAACCCATAGGGGGCGCCACAGGGGCGGGGCCTATCCACAAATTGGCCATAACTCCTTAACCATAGGTCCTATCATCATCAAACTTGCTGGGTATGTGCAGAAGTCATGTGGTAGCATGTCCCTCGAAGTTTATCGCGATTAACCCATAGGGGGCGCCACAGGGGCAGAGCCTATCCACAAATTGGCCATAACTCCTTAACCATAGGTCCTATCATCATCAAACTGTGGTAGCATGTCCCTTTCCCACATTAGGCTCCTCCCCTTTCCCACATTAGGCTCCTCCCCTTTACCAAATTAGACCCCTCCCCTTTACCACATTAGGCTCCTCCCCTTTACCACATTAGGCTCCTCCCCTTTACCACATTAAACTCCTCCCCTTTACCACATTAGGCTCCTCCCCTTTACCAAATTAGGCCCATCCCCTTTACAACGTTAGGCTCCTCCCCTTTATCATATTAAGCTCCTCCCCTTTACCACATTAGGCTCCTCCCCTTCACCACATTAAGCCCCTCCCATTTACCACATTAGGCTCCTCCCCTTTACCACATTAAACTCCTCCCCTTTACCACATTAGGCTCCCCCCCTTTACCACATTAGACTCCTCCCCTTCACCACATTAGGCTCCTCCCCTTTACCACATTAAACTCCTCCCCTTTACCACATTAGGCTCCTCCCCTTTACCAAATTAGGCCCATCCCCTTTACAACGTTAGGCTCCTCCCCTTTATCATATTAAGCTCCTCCCCTTTACCAAATTAGGCTCCTCCCCTTCACCACATTAAGCTCCTCCCATTTACCACATTAGGCTCCTCCCCTTCACCACATTAAGCTCCTCCCATTTACCACATTAGGCTCCTCCCCTTTACCACATTAGACTCCTCCCCTTTACCACATTAGGCTCCTCCCCTTTACCACATTAAACTCCTCCCCTTTACCACATTAAACTCCTCCCCTTTACCACATTAGGCTCCTCCCCTTTACCAAATTAGGCCCATCCCCTTTACCACATTAGGCTCCTCCCCTTTACCACATTAGACTCCTCCCCTTTACCACATTAGACTCCTCCCCTTTACCACATTAGGCTCCTCCCCTTTACCACATTAGACTCCTCCCCTTTACCACATTAAACTCCTCCCCTTTACCACATTAGGCTCCTCCCCTTTACCAAACTAGGCTCCTCCCCTTTACCAAATTAGGCCCATCCCCTTTACAACGTTAGGCTCCTCCCCTTTATCATATTAAGCTCCTCCCCTTTACCGCGTTAGGCTCCTCCCCTTTACCTTTATAGCCTCTCGGACCATAGGGGTCAGCCATGATTATTTTTTTCGCCGCCATTGCCCAAAACGTTTACGCAGGGGCGGGGCTTATTAACAAGTTGGCCTGGGTATGTGCAGAAGTCATGTGGTAGCATGTCCCTCAAAGCTTATCGAGATTAACCCATAGGGGGCGCCACAAATGCTGTTATTAAGCCCCGACTGAAGAAAGCTTGAGAGGCCACGCCCCGCACACCGTAAGTCCGATTGACTTGAAATTTCTCCCACAGGTGTATTTTAGGGTGCTCTACAAAAAATCTTGGATCATTAAAGTCAACCTGGAAATATTTTCGCTAATTAGCATAAACAGAAAAACAGGGTTTTATCCACAACTTTGTCAAGTTTTACTTTATCAACACCAAATGTCTCACGAAGCCCCGGGGGACTATGACGCACGTCTCCGAAAAATATTAGTAGGATAGCTTGGAAAACATGGCCGCCATTGACTAAAACGTTTATGCAGGGGCAGGGCTTAATAACAAATTGGCCATAACTAATTGATCATAGATCCTATCATCATGAAACTTGCAGGATATGTGCAGAAGACATGTGGTAGCATGGCCTTCTAAGCTTGTGGAGGTTAACCCATAGGGGCCCCCACAAATGCGAAAACCATCATTCAAAAATGCAATGTTTGACAGGCCACGCCCCTCGCCCCCTGACTCTGATTGACTTGACATTTCTTACACATGTACAGCTCATGGTGCTCTACAATAAAGCCTCTTGGACCATAGGGGTCAGCCATGATTTTCTTTCTTCCCTAACTTACATGACCTGAAATACAGTGAAGTCACATTCACTCTGTGGATTTCCAACCTATCATCACCAAATTGTATACACAGCATCAGGGGACGGCCACAAGCGCAGCGGGGATTGGCGGCCTGCGCAGGGCTGCCCGTACTTTCAAAATCTCCGCGGGATTTTCTAGTTATTATTATAATGTCCTTCTGTTAATTAAAACCAAACTTTAAAACATTAAACATAGCCTATTAAATAAATAAGTATACATATTGGTACAATTTAGGATAAATTAAATAGGTTGTTGTGAATGTGTTGAGAGTAGCTTTTCAGTGGCCTATTTAAAACTTTAAATAGACTAGGCTACTGTTGACTGCTCGCTGCAGCTGAATGAGTTGCCTTTCAAGCTAGATAAAAGCGCTAACTTCCTGTTCTTACCAGCTTCAAAATAAAAGTCAACTCACGTTTGGCTAGTAACAGAACATTTCCTGTGCACCTTCACATTAAAAGCCTGTTTGTACACGCGCTAACTTAACTGCGGTAATGTGCCGTCTCCTTCCGGTAATTGCCGTTGGTGAAGTTTTTATACCTAGAATCGCTGCACGAGCACAGATCCCGAGGACACATATCTTTCACCAGCCAAAGTGGAGGGTGGACTCAATAACTTATACTTGCCTAAGACTCATTTACCCGCAGTGTTAATGTAGAGCCCTCTAAGCAGTGTTGTGCAGCGCTCCTCTGTGTTTCAAAGACAGCCTCTCCTCATTAGCAGGCTGTCACACGAGTGCGAATGGATTTGTATTATCATCGCACGTGATCAATTTCAGTAGAAGATGCGATCAAAACTGTCGCACTGTACAGCCCTGAGGACACATGGATTTTCCACAAAAATATTAATATAAAATAAAATATTATGGATTGGGTTGGGTTTGGAGCTCTTTTTCTTTTACGGGACATATTTCTCTGTAATATAATGAATGCATTTAAATGCAGTGAGAGGAACGAAGCAGAAGAACTCTGTTGTCCAGCTACTGTATCTTTTTTTCCACAGACGAGGCTGAAATAAGCTAGACTATACACAGTGCATGGGCAACTGAGGGCAGCCCCATTTCCAATTGTTTTTAAATAAACTCAATACACACTGTGCATGGATGTGAACGTGACATGATCAGATAATTTCGGATTACCTCCCAGATGAACTGATTACATTTTTAGGCTATTAATTATCTAGACCAAAACATTTTTTTCCTTTTTTTGTATGATAACTTACATTTGCATAATATGATGTTAATATCAACAAATAAATAAATAAAAAATTGTGATTTTACTATGGAAGGCACTGTCCTTTTTGTATCACGGAATAAAGTGGTGAGTCATAAACTCTACATACTTTGCCAAGGTCATTTTCACACCGTCAGGGACCCTGAAGGTGCCAACCAGCTCTCTCCCCATGATTCCGGCCCAAAACATGACTCCGCCACCTCCTGTCTGCCGTCGCAGCCTTGTTGGGACATGGTGGCCATTCACCAACCATCCACTACTCCATCCATCCGACCATCCAGGGTTGCACGGCACTCATCAGTAAACAAGACTGTTTGAAGATGAGTCTTCATGTATTCCTGAGTCCACTGCAACTGTTTCAGCTTGTGATCATTGTTTAGGGGTGGCCGAATAATAGGGTTGCGTTCCGAATCGCATACTTTCTACTATATAGTATGTAAAAAGAAGATTTAGGATGTCCCGATTCTTGTGGCCAGATTTAGTGTTAAAGAGGGTCCGCGATTATGAAGGACCTGGCCGTATCACTGGCATGAGCCGATCATGCGCTCGGTGCATGCTCATGCGCTCGCTTATTGATTAGGAGCCGAGCCGTTAACTGCCGAGGAGGAGAGAGAGAAAAGGAGAGAAAGAAAGGCAGCAGAGCGATCGTGTTTGAGGACGGAGTTTGGAGATTTCCCAAATAAGAAGTGTGCGTCGTTGAAGATTTACCACACACACAACCATACAGATACCCTCCAAACCCTACAAACTAAATAAATCTGCCATTACATTGGACAAACCAAGAAAGCAGTATTCCAGTGTTTTGATTGACACTCCGTGGTGACAGCTATTATCCTATAAACCTTCCCTCATCTACATTTAGGATGGTTAGAAGTACCCGGATGTCCTACTTCATGTGGCCAAGATTGTTAGTGTTGAAAAGTGCATCCCATTTGGGCAATTCTGACCCACAATCCAGTGCGCACATGAAGTTACGTCACATCGACGAAGCCTCCATATGAAAACAAACGGGGATGCGACGGATATAAAAGCAAGAGGCAAGATCAAGGCGCAATGATGAAATAAGAAAGTAAAGTATGTCCCAATAGTAGGGATGGGCATAATTAATCGATTAATCGATCATTGCTCGTTAAGAATATTGTCGATCACGTGAAATTGTTATCGATCATATAGCCGTTGTGTTGCGCAGTGTGAGTCCGGCAGCACAGCAATACAGACTGTATGGGCAGCAATTAAACATCCTACCAGCAGGGGGAGATACTTACCTAGTAGTAGGAGACAACAGAACAGGCTCAGGCAGCAGCCTGCGAGCTGCCGTAGATGGCAAAACTTAAACAGGACGAAGTTTGGCATCGGACAGCTTTAGAACCGAAAATAACTATGTTCATTAAGCATTGTGAAACCTTGTACAACACTTAAACAAACCGAATTATGTACCACTTGTACATTGAAGCCTACATCCGACCCTGTTTAACGTCTCACGTTAGCGCCGCTAGCATTAGCGGCTAACTTTAGCATCTATGCTTTCCTACTTCGCCTTCATCAATAAAGATGTAATTGAGTAAAAACCTCTTGTATACAGTCTATGGTAAAAACGCTGTATTTTGGATGTTCTGTTGGCATTTATATGTAAAAAAAGATAACGATTGCTCGATAATTGCTCGTTAATTTTCCCGATGATCGATTAATTGAATTTCTTAAAATGCCCATCCCTACCCAATAGTATGCCTACTGCATCCTAACTAGATTATTTTTATCGTCGGATGTTGTATGTCGAATAGAAAAAAGAAAGAGTATGCGATTCGGAACGCAACCTAGGTTTATGCAAACTGCAAACTTCTGGATCCTACACCTTGAGGTTTGCGGGACTCCAGAGGCACCAGGGGCCTCATTTATAAAGCTTGCGGCGCACAGAAACCTTGCGTAGACGGACAGAAATGTGCGGGGAAATGTGCGGTGACAAACGTTGGTATTTATAAAAACATTCTTTGCGGAGAAGTGTGCGTATTCCTACGCCAACTTTCGAAAATGCGTAGAGCTACCGCAAGGTTTTCCTGACTCGGGGAATCAGCGACACTCAATGGCAACACCACGAAATAAAGCTCAGTCATCAGAAAAACCCAGACAAATGATGCTTGGCACCCAATATATTTAGTCAATAAAATGTATAAGCTTACCTATAGTTGCGAATATATGGCTACTGTAGTCTATGGCATGCAGTTGTGATGTAGGTTGAATTAGTTATCAAGTAGCCTAGGTCTACATGTTTTGGTTATATCTTATACGTTGAATCTTATAGCGCTACTCTATAATAATATCCTATACGTCGGGAGGTGTTTCCGTGAGTGCCCAGCGGGAGAGCAAATTTTAAGAGGTGTGTAAAAAGTAGTTTTGTACAAAGTTAAGCCCAACAGATATTAATTAAAACTGTATATTTCGTGAGATAAAATCATGTTATGAATTTAGCAAATCATTACACGCATCTCTTTCCCAAAACAATTCACCCTGGAAGATATAACTATAATCTGACGTTGTTGGAAATGTGTGGATCTCACGGGAGATAAACAATGCTCTCGAATAGACTATAGGCATTATTTCACTTGTCACACCATTTTATATAGGCCTACATATAGTAATACAGGTACGCTAATACGTGATATTGCATACAGCACAAAGGTGGGCGAAACTGCTTTACAAAGACTATAACGACTGTGCTAATCATGATATGTGATAAGCGCGCGTGTGTGTGTGTTTGTGTGACAGTTACTGCAGCACATGCACGTCACAGGCTTTCTTCCTTCCCAGCCGCTTTCTTTGCGGCCGGTTGCCTCCCTTTTCTCCTCATGTCAGTCAAAATGCCTTGCTTATTAAGAGCGTCATCATATTCAGGAGCTATTCTGCATTCGCCATGTATGGTAGATTGTGGGATGAAACTGGGAGGTGAAGTGGGAGGACACGGGGTGGAGATCTATGGAGGACGAAACCTGCAATAAGTATAAATAAATAAATGAATAAATAAATGAATAAATACTGGAAAAAATAAATAAATAAATAATTAAATACACGAATAAATACATAAATAAATAATTAAATACATGATTAAATAAATAAAAGAAGGAATAAATAAATACATACATAATTAAATGTCATTTATTTATTTATAGATTTATTTATTTACACATTTATACATGTATTTAATTATTTATTTATTCCTTATTTTATTTATTTATTTGTGTATTTAATTATTTATTTGCACATTTATTTATTTATGCATTTATTCATTTCTACATTTCCTCATTTATTTATTTATGCATTTCTGTGTCCATAGCTAATGAGGTAGGAGGGACTTGCCTCAGTCTCATACAGGATTGGTCACAGGGTACGGATCTAAAGAACCAATCACAAGCCTGCGCGTTCTCTCCCCTCTGTGTACGCATAGATATATATATACATATATGTCTATTAGGGCTGTGTCAAAAAATCGAAATATCGATATATCACGATACTTAGTTTCCCGATATCAGTATCGATTTTTATATCAAAATATCGATTTTTTTTTATTAATTTTTTTATGATTTTTATTTTTTATTTTTTTCAAGGCTTTATTGACAGTACAGAGATACAGATATGAAGTGGGGCAGAGAGGGAATGAAACAACCACGGGTCAGATTCAAACCCATGTCTGCTGTCAGGCCTGAGCCTCTAGGATACTGATTATTGAAGTTAGATCAGTTTTGTTTATAAAAATACTTAAGATTCACTGTGTCACAAAAGCACACTGATGTGTTTTCATTTTCAGTGTGTCCTGTACAGTTAGTACAAGAGTGAATTGGATTTGTTATTTTGATGTTATGGCAGCTGCAGCAGTGTTTGATCATTTGCCAAAACCAAAAAAAAGGAAGAAAAATAGTAAAGGAAGTTGTGAATGAAATAGTTTTGACTTCATTTGTCTGTACAATTATCACTATATTGTGCTGTTATGTTTGACAAGGCAACTTGTTTATGGAATATCGCAATATATTGTGATATATCAAGATACGTAATATATCGTGATATATCGTATCGTGACCAGTGTATCGTGATACGTATCGTATCGCGAAGTCCTTGACGATACCCAGCCCTAATGTCTATGCTGTGTACGAGCCTGAGCACATTCACGGAGGGCAGAGAAAGCGTTGTTGCCATGGTAGTGCGTGACAGTGGACTAGACCTAGCCGAGGACGAGGTAGCTTAACAAGTTTGCACAACGGAAGAGAAACAAACCGGTAGACAGAAGTTACCACTGCCACCGTTACTTGCCCCTGCTCACCGTTTACAAAAGGCAAAGAAAAGAAAGCCAGAAGCTGAAAAGGCATCAAGAAAAGAGCAGTTAGGCCTACATACAGCTCGAGGACAAACGCGAGTCAACATTGGAATCACTGTTCAATGATGGCAACAGCTGAGGAAGTTGAATGGCTTGACAAGTGACGCCATGGTTGCCGTCTTTCTCTTGTTGGACAGGTAAGCCTTTGTTTCGTTTCCTGTAAAATGTGTGTAGCCAAGGAAGCTATTTATGTTGCGTTAGCCATATTAGCCCGATGCTAACGTTAGCTTCCAAGTCGTTCTAGGCTAGTAGGCACATTACAAGCTGCATTAGCTAACGTTGCCATACTATATTATTAGTCTAATGTTATGTGGTCGTCAGCGTCTGAACATGTGTCATTTTAGTATTGGCTTTTTAATTATTGTTTTATAGTTATGACAACAAGGCTAATTCATCAACACTTGAAACACCGATCGATGAGACCACCTCCTCCTCCGCCTTTGTCAAGTATTTATCCAGAGTCTCTCGGTGAGTAAAGCTTGATGTAGAAGGGAATATGTGTGCTACAATACTGTTCTATATGATGGGCAATACATAGGCCTAAACAATGCGTGATAAATGATATAGGTATCAAATATATGTCTAGACAGTGGGTACATGTCAGTTAGTGTATACTCGGTGTAAATGGGGGAAAAGAGAAACAAACATGCCAACATACATTTTTAACCATCTTTGGGTATCCTGCTTCGAATTGTCCACCTGTAAAAGCTCCCCTATATAATGTATACACAGTCTAAACCGAAATCATTCATACCCCTGGCACATTTTGACTTTAAATTAATTTTATGAAACCAGCAAGCTTTTTCTTGATTGGAAATGACACAGGCTTCTCCCCAAAGATATTGTGGAAAAGTTGAGTTGAGAGTTGGAGCTCATTGCTAAAGATGAATGGGCAAAAATACTAGTGGAGACAGGGGCGCAACTACCCACTTTCTGGGGTGTATGCAGATACTTGCCAGGCCAGTTGTGCGCTGGAACGGTGCAAAATATGATAATAGTGGGAAACAGGTGAGTGTGTTGTTTGGGCGCTGACCTGCTATAATCACTACACTACCAGTCAAAAACTGTGAAAACAGCAATAGTCAAAAACTTGAGGTGACACGTTAATCTGCAGTGACAATCCGCGAGTCGCGGCCTATAATCAGTTTGCATTAATCAATACAATCAGCCATATAAACAAAGGTTGGCAAATTCCGTGTAGGCTAGGTGTAGGCTATTTATTCTTTCAACCACTTTGAAAAACTTTTTTTTTCATCCACGCAATATTTCTCCTTCTCAATCTTCCCGTTTTCTGTTTTGTGCCCCCGAGAGCTTTTGTTTCTGCCTCTCCATCTGTAGTTCCCTGTTACCATGAAAGCTCTCGCGCTCCAGCGCGTGCTCGAGGGGGCACTGGAGCGCCTTGTGGGGAGGAGGCGAAGGAGCAGGGGGCGCCTAATCAGTGACATGTCTCTGTTATTGATCATATAATTTACACAAACGCTGTTAAATACAGAAAAATGCCGACTCCGAACAATTTTCCCCCGATCGCTTTGGTGCCCCTCTTGTGCGGCGCCCCTATGCGCCGCATATAGCGCATACCCCCTTTTTGCGCCACTGAGTGGAGACATACTAAAAGCTGGTCAGCAATTATAGGAAGCGTTTGATTGCTGTAATAGCAAATAAAGGCTTTTCTATTGATTATTGAGAAGGGTATGAATCATTTTGGACATCATTTTTTCAAAGTTTTTTCCACAATGACGCCTCTTGTACATCGTCTTATTATCTTACTATCTTTGCTTGACAGAATTTGATAATTAGTTCAACAATTTTGTATGTAATGACTCAAGCAATGAAATGAAGACTATTAGTTTTATTGGGAACGACTATTCAGCATCCATAAGTAAATTTCATTTTGACTGACATGACATAAGCAAATGACAATGTTATAAAACAGCAAAGAATTGTATGAAAGCAACTGATACATGTCCAAAAGCATTTGCAATTTGTTCAGAGGAAGGAGAAATTGCTACTATGATGTGCTTGAGCACTAAATGTTGCGGAGGTTGAACTAATAGTTATGAGAATTTTCATTCTGATCTGAGAAAAGCACCAAAGCAACTGAAAGCAAAGGAATGTCTGAAGAATTTCACATGGTGATGCAAAATCAAAAACACAATGAACTGTATCATCTGTTGTCAGTGTGGTCCAAAACATGCTGGAAATACAATATCAATAGGCCTAATATAGTTAAAATTGGGAAACATTTTAATAGATGCGTTGCAATTTGCAAGTTTAATGTTTGCCCCTAAATTTTCTGCTTGCTCCCCTAAAAATTCTGAGTTAGGGGTGCCAGTGCTCCTAGTGAAAAAAGGTATGATCATAAATGTTTAACTTTGCTATGTAACACAGCACATGAAAATCCATTTAGCATACCATGAATCATGGATCAGTTTGGATACATTAGAATACTTGAAGAGGTCATGTTGCCTTATGCTGAAGAGGAAATGCCCATGAAATGGGTGTTCCAACAAGTCAACAACCCCAAACACACCAGTAAGCGAACAAGATCTTGGTTCCAGACCAACAAGATTAACGTTATGGAGTGGCCAGCCCAATCCCTGGACCTTAATCCAATAGAAAACCTATGTGGTGACATCAAAAATGCTGTTTTTGAGGCAAAACCAAGAAATGCAGAGGAATTGTGGAATGTAGTCCAATCGTCTTAGGCTGAAACCCCTGTTCACAGGTGCCATAAGTTGGTCGGCTCCCTGCAACACAGATGCTCAGAAACAGAGGTTATACAACTAAATATTAGTTCAGTGATTCATAGGAAAGCTAAAGCTTCATGCATTTTTCAGTTGATACAGTAAATGTTTGAGTTGTAAAGAAAAATGCAGACACTGCTATTTTTTTGAACAGTCTAATATTACTTTTTCTTCACTTTCTGTAAAGATGAAGAAACATTTGACAAAAGTTTCTTCATATTTGGATTTGGAATAGAATGTGCAATGTCCCCAATGCATTTGCGTGTTTGGAAATAAAAGATATTATAAGGATTTTGATCTTTATTACATTTTTTAAAAACACTGCTATTATTTTGAACACAACTGTACATCATTGTAATAAATAACTTATAAGTACAGATACAATTAAACTTTGTTTATTGCAACCTGTTGGGTATAAAGCCTTTGTATTGTCCATGTGGATCTGGAAAGCGGTCTCTTATTTTCTACACACAGCAACTAGGTATGACCACTCTGTTCCCTGCTCCCAGTGCCCCATATTGCCACACAACAAATTGGTAGTATGCTGCATAGCGAAATTGTTTTTTAATCTCCGCTGGGTCTGGATGGTCATCCAAAACACATCGTGTTTAGGTGCCCCTCTTGCAAAATGTATGCCTCGATGTGGGGCATCATTGCGATACAGGAGTGAGGTTGTTGCCCACAGCACTTGCGCTCCACATCTGTTGGCACTTCTCTGCAGCTCTGGCAGACGCACCAGGTGGGTGTATCTGTCTTCTGAGGGCCCGATGGAGGAGAATCTGCTGATGCCAATGTTAGCAGGTCCAACATGAGGCTGGGGTCGCATGTCAAGCAGAGCTGAATTCTTGCCTGTAAAGTAATACATGATTATTATTTATTAAATAAAGTTTTGTATTGTCCTCTAATAGGTAGGCTATTGTGTGTTAATGGTACATGGCATCACAGTACACAAAGTTGCTGGTAAGGTTTATGTCTTATATGGGCCTACAGTCTGCTCATATGCAATCCTTAGAGTTTTGCAAAAAAAAAAACTCATCTTGTGAGCTCTGACAAGCAAAACAATGAATGATAAAAAAGGTGTAATGTACTACACAAAATATGCATGAACGTGGGTAAACTGTGATATAAATAACATGCTGTATTGGCAATACTGCCGAACTTTTTCTTTACATTTCTGTTACCAGTCCATCTGATGTGCTAGCCTGACTGCTGTGAGAAACACTACTAACAGTAGGCCTTATCATGTTTGTTTTAAACAGTTAGCATTATAATATTAGGTGTGTTCTTACCGGTGAATGAGTAGTTTGTCGAGAAATGGAGAAGGAGGTGGTCTCATCGATCGGTGTTTCAAGTGTTGATGAATTAGCCTTGTTGTCATAACTATAAAACAATAATTAAAAAAAGAAAAACACACACTGCATCAGCACATTTTGAAAAGCCAATACTAAAATGACACATGTTCAGGCGCTGACGACCACATAACATTAGACTAATAATATAGTATGGCAACGTTAGCTAATGCAGCTTGTAATGTGCCTACTAGCCTAGAACGACTGGGAAGCTAACGTTAGCATCGGGCTAATATGGCTAACGCAACATAAATAGCTTCCTTGGCTAGACTTCGCCATAACACACATTTTACAGGAAACGAAACAAAGGCTTACCTGTCCAACAAGAGAAAGACGGCAACCATGGCGTCACTTGTCAAGCCATTCAACTTCCTCAGCTGTTGCCATCATTGAACAGTGATTCCAATGTTGACTCGCGTTTGTCCTCGAGCTGTATGTAGGCCTAACTCAGGGCCGGCCCTGACCAATTTGGCGCCCTAGGCAAGATTTTAGCTGGCGCCCCCAGTGCATTGCAGTCAGGTCCACCACTGTTCATACACTCACACAGAACTGGATAGCTTTGTCTTTGACATTTCATTTTATTTTAGATAGAAAATAACCCACAACATAAAAAAACATATTACAAAACAAGTGTATGGGGCTATTATTGTAGCTAAACGTTTGCAAATGCGTATTTGTGTATTTGCGATTTGTATTTGCGTTTGCAAATGCGTATTTGCGATTTGTATTTGCGATTTGTATTTGCGATTTGCAATTTGTATTTGCGATTTGTGTATCTGCAAATGGTTTTGTGCGTGTGGGCACAGATTTGTGTCTGCAATTGGATTTGCGATTTGTATTTGCGATTTGCGATTTGTATTTGCGATTTGTGTATCTGCAAATGGTTTTGTGCATGCACACAAAGATTTGTGTGTGTGTACACGGTTCTGTGTATAAACACATCTGTACATTTTATTAATTGTGGTTCTAAAAGCTCAAAAAGACTAAGTCTTTTTACAAATCTCTTTTTACAAAGCCATGGAAGAACTGTAGCAAAAGTCACGTGGTGTAGCAAAAGTCACGTGTGAAAAGACAGACACGTTGATTGGTCAATGTGTTACAGTGGCAGGACTCTTATTTTGAAAATCCCTAAACCGGATGTAAACAGAGCTTTGGCTATGAACCAGGGATGGAAATTAACACCCGCCACACGCCAAATGCGGGTAGATTTGCGTGCTGGCGTGTAAATTGTGTCACTTCACCCGCCACTGTGTCGGGTAATACTTTCCAGTCAGGTCCGATCGAATTTGCATATTTAATACATACAATGATGCCAGTGTGCTGCACAGTCCCACAGTTTCTTTTTGCCTTTCTAGTCGAACTGAACTACGGTGCGATCCGCTCCGCGAGGAAATACTATCTGCGAGACGTGTGGAGGCATAAGTCGACAAATCAATCGACTTACTTTGCCCCCTTTATTTCTTCCCACAGCAGAGGTTGAGGTGCTGAAAATAAAGTGAAAACTGCGCTTTTCCTTTAAGCAGCAGAGCTGCCGCCGTTATGTTACAGTATTTACATCCAAGCCCTAATGGTAATACAAATTAGATGCTTTATTTAACGCTGTCCGTGCTTAGGAGGTGATTGTAATTGTGTCGGCTGAAACAGAAACTAACGGAGGGACTCGGCTCACTGTAGGCTACAGTGTATTCAGGTTCGAGACATTCAAACGGATCGCATACAAACAAGGAAGCCTCTCCCATCGATATCGCTAACGGGGAGAATATCCTCGGTTATTATTTGAGCCTCAAACCACAGAGTTCTTCCCCACGCGGCGGCTCGCTCGCTCACTGGTGAGATCTGACGTTGAAACGCTGCTTTGCTCGGACGAAGGCATCGTGTGTTTCTAGATGATTTAACACCATAGCCTCAGACTAGCGTTTAACATTATGCTGCATCTTTTGCACTGCACTGTTTTTTATCAACAGTGAAAACATGGTCCCACACCGGACTCTTATGTGTAGCTGATTACTTCATGCACGCACCTTGCAGAAGTGGCGCACATGACCAGACGTGAACTCGCACGGTGACATCTCCCATTAATAAAACGGCATAACAGATTTTCAGATTTCTATTTTTAAATTCGACTTGAGCGCAATTGGAAAACCGGTCATTGGGTCGACACCTTCACATCCCTAATGCATAGAGAAAGTGATAAACACTGCATACCACACCACAAAGACTGATCAGACCTTCATCTCTTATTTTTCCCTATGCTTGACCATGACTTCTGCAGGTGAACTATTCATTAAACTGCCGAAATTCAAGAATAAAATAAATCATTAAAGTACTGCACTTCTGGCCACTCCTTCCACATACTTTCAGTTGTAGGCTTCACATTTATATGTTTGCCTGGTTTTATATTATGTGTATGCACAATATCAACATTTCACATCATTAACTAAAAATAAAAAAATAAATCTGAAGCTAACTTCAATACTGTATTATAATTATTGACTAAATGATGAAAAAAAGGTGTCTGCAGGGCCAGTGAAAATATACAGGGGGACAGTAAAACTCGGATCTATTGGCCAAGCTGGCCAGTTGGGAAAAAAGTTGCATTGAACCCAGAGTATATATGGAGTTCAATTATAAAATGTTTTGAAATAAAGATGACGTGTATTGTGTATCATATATAGTAAGAGTGTACCATTTGCAACTCAGTTCCTTGGTAGCACCTACTAACAGTAGAAATGACTTCTGATGGAAAACATTTGTATGAAAAACACTTTCATTAGCTAATCTTACTATTGTATTGTTTAACATTAACGCATATATTAAAAAAGATATTGCGTGTAAAAAGTGGCTGGAAAAAAGACGAGTGGCTGGTAGATTTTTAAATCTACCTGCCACAGTGGCTGGTAGGCAAAAAAGTTAATTTCCATCTCTGCTATGAACCCATGTGGGCTATGCATGGAGGTGTCGTGGAGACAGAAGGCGAAGAGTGCTAACGGACACTGCAGTTGACAAAGCACTTCAACTTCAAGTAGTTTAAAAGTAAGTATTGATTAACAATTTTCCTTTTTTTTCTTTTCAAGAAACATTCGTTCCTATGTAAATCTCAGTGATATCGGATACAGATACAGATAATGTACCTTGGGGCTGCGAATAACAACCTGTCATCTACAAACCTTGCCTTCTTCCAAGAATCTGTGGTTGCGAACAATAAAAGTAATTGTGTGTGTGTGTGTGTGTGTGTGTGTGTGTGTGTGTTGGTGTCGGAGCTCGTTGTGCGGTCTTGTTGTTCACATATTTAAAAGAGAAGCTACCCAAGGCTTACAACTGGATGGACAAAACTGACGAAGATGAAGCGATTGCCGGTGTTGAAACTCTCACTGGCGTTATTAACATAATTATTGTGACGATATGTTTCACATCAAGCTAATATGGTCCTTCCACGGCACGCATTCACGAGGGGATTCCTTTTTGCAAACGTATCCGATATCACTGAGATTTACAAAGGAACGAATGATTCTTGAAAAGAAAAAAAAGGAAAATTGTTAATCAATACTTACTTTTAAACTACTTTAAGTTGAAGTGCTTTGTCAACTGCAGTGTCCGTTAGCCTTCTGTCTCCACGACACCTCCATGCATAGCCCACATGGGTTCATAGCCAAAGCTCTGTTTACATCCGGTTTAGGGATTTTCAAAATAAGAGTCCTGCCACTGTAACACATTGACCAATCAACGTGTCTGTCTTTTCACACGTGACTTTTGCTACACCACGTGACTTTTGCTACAGTTCTTCCATGGCTTTGTAAAAAGAGATTTGTAAAAAGACTTACTCTATTTGAGCTTTTAGAACCACAATTAATATAATTTACAGATGTGTCTACACACAGAACCATGTACACACACAAATATTTGTGTGCATGCACAAAACCATTTGCAGATACACAAATCGCAAATACAAATCGCAAATCGCAAATACAAATCGCAAATACAAATCGCAAATACAAATTGCAAATCGCAAATACAAATCGCAAATACACAAATACGCATTTGCAAATACAAATACAAATCGCAAATCGCAAATACAAATCGCAAATACACAAATACGCATTTGCAAACGTTTTGATACAATAATGCCCCCATACAGGTGACATAACATTAAAAAATGAATACAATATTACGATTTGCACAAAAAAATGCAGACGTTAACATTTAAAATTATAATCTATTACAAGTATAGTTTCAATAAATCATAACTTTGCATTGAATATAATTCCACACAAAAGCTATAGGGGAAGGTGGGGTGATTTGTGCATTTTGGAAGTTGCAAAACCCCTTGTTTCTAGAAAACCGTGGAAGAAATTGGAAATGTGACCACATATTTAAGAAGAGCCATCCATTTGACTCATCCTGTAAAGAAGGGAGACACAAGGAATAAGATATAAGCACATTTAAGCTCAAAAAACTGTGTTTTGCCTTTCAAAGTAAAATTTCCATGATCAAGGTTTTTTGATTATTGTGTCTGAACAATTATAGACACGTTTGAAAACATTTGACACATGTTTTAGTGCTTTGGTATGCTACACTTTGAGTCTATATAGTTAGCACAATGTCAACCCTAAATTGCTGCATCATGCCTATTATCCAAAATTCTGGGGATGGGGTGATTTGTGCGCAAGGGCCTGGGTGAGTTATAAGTAAGTAAGTAAGTAAAATGTATTTATAAAAGCACATTTATGACAGTTTGCACTGTCCAAAGTGCTGTACATAGTGCATTCAGTAGGTAAACAATGAAGGTAAAATAACAATAACCAAAATAAAAGACGTAAAGCCCATACATCCACATAAACACAGATAGTAGTGCAGAGGTAAGTAAGTAGTGCAGAGGTTAATGGGGAGGAAACACCAGGGTGTACATATGGGTTTTGAGCCTTGATTTAAAGGCAGAAATGTAGGGGGAATCACATTTGTCAGGTGGCAGTTGGTTCCACAAGCACGGAGCAACTAGTGCAAAGTACATTTCTGAGAGTTGTGCCAGTGGCATGGCTGTATACGCTGGTCACCAAAAGAAAGTGATAGTCTACAGTAGCTCAGGAGAGAGTGACATCTCAATTCCACTTAACGACACCACTGATGAGAGTTCAGATGGCCAGAAAGATGATGATGGTGACTTTGTCATTGTGACACAATGACGCACAAATCACCCCACTACGTGGGGTGATTTGTGCGACAAGACAACTTTTTTTCCGAAAGCTATATTTCTTAAACAGTTTATTCCAGATCCAAAGTTTTTATTGCCAGGGATGCACAACATCCTGAAATATATGTACATATTTGAGTTGGAGACATAACTGTCAAGGCCTCACTTTAAAATCACTTTGAGTAAAAAGTTGCACAAATCACCCCACCTTCCCCTATTACAAAATTAAATGACAGAGACCTCTGGTCTGTACTGCTATTTCACTTGATTCCAACAGAGAGCTTTTAGATGTTAAGACCTCATCTTCATATCTCAACAAGCTCAGCTCACCTTGCTACAGCCTGACTACTCTTGCCTTTGGGTCTATTGGTGAAGCCTTTATTCCTCATGCTGCATCACTGGGCTGTGCTGAGGTGGAGAAGATGTCTGCAGGACAGGTGGCTCAAAGTATTTCAAATGAAAACCTGAAGAGAAAAGAGAAGTATACATGATAGTTATATTATTTATATTAATACATGGTGAAAAGCTTTAAAATGGAAATTAGATAAGATTAAACTCTTGTCATTAAAATGAAATGCAGTTTAGCATCCAACCAGAGTGAAGAGAAGCAGTAACTAATGGAAAGCTATAGGCCTAGGTAAAGTAAAATCAAACGGAAAAGTTTGCTCCTGCTTTTTATTAAATCAGGATCAAGCCTTCTGATGATATCTCATGGCTTCATGTATAGCACTTTGATTTACCTTGTGTTGAAAAGTGCCTCACAAATAAACTTGACTTGCCTCAAGTATGCAATATTAACAGTTATTATACTGTGCACTTTTAACACTGATGTAAACTAACACAATAAACCCAAGGTTGACAACCATTAATTATAGTGGAAAAGGAATAGCTTTCTAATAACCATTACAAGCAGTGCAAACTTTGGCAAATTATGACAGGGGACAGTAGGCTACATGAAAAATATTTCTAAATGCCTCTGATGAATTTAAGCTGGGAGTAACGTTACCCATCTTTCAAAAATAAGCTAGCAAGTTAACACACTGCTCCTACAACGGCTAAAACAATGCAGCACACTATATTATATACTATATTATATATATACTCATCATATTAACGTCACTGTAGGCCTCTGTCTTTGTCACGTTTTTCCTCCTCTACTTTTCCTTTTCAGTCTTCCCTCGGCACGAGAGCTTTTGTCATTTTGACATGGTGTGCGCTCTTTTCTTCCGGTTCCGACCGGTGAAGTTACCGTTTAGATACCTGGCTGATCGCCAGAAATCTGGAAGAGTCTATCGGAGGAGAGGGGGGCGCTTCAATTTTTTGTATAGTTTGTCTATCCTCAGTAGTTGTCATATTTTAAGCTTAACTCATATTTTGAAATTATAGTATTAACAGTATTAGTAAAAAAAAATAAAATAAAGTTTTGGTAGCCCATTTCTTCTTTTTTTTTCGTAGCGGCGCCCCCTGCGGATGGATGCGCCCCTAGCGTTTGCCTATACTGCCCAGGCCCCCAGGATGCTGCGTTCTCCGAGCAGCCAGCATGGACAAGTGGCCAAACCATTAGTACTGCATGCTGTGAATGGGGCTGGGGGGTGGAGCTTATTTTCATGCTGTCCTGAGGTAGATTTCCCCGTCCACACAATACAAGCGGCGAACAAGATTGTGTCTCCGCAAAATTTTTCTGAATATCAAACTTAGGCTCATACTTATCATTAGACCATATACTATTAAAACTGAAGTTTTTTCATTCCAAAACGCCACCTCAAGCGTCTTATTAGCCCAACGGCTTTTAACGGCTTTCAGTTTGTTTTCGAGGGAGGAGGAGGGAGGGGGCAGCCGTGGGCAGCTGAACAGAGTCGTAGTTTAGAACTTATTCACCACTGTTTTACTTTACAAAAACGGAGTGTAATTCAAAGATCACATATAGCGGTTCATCGGGGGGTTAGTGACTTATACGACCATGGTCGGTAAGCAATACAACTTTGCTCGCTAAGACCTTTAGCTTACAATGCTAGATGCTACGGATGCTACAGAACGAGAATGATTCTACATCCGCTACCAGTCCGCTACGTCATTGCTACGCTTGCCGCCCTCTTTCTTGATAGGTCCATAATGCCGCTACGTCATGCTCATGGACCTATCGCCATGAACCATGGACCGCATGAATTTCCGCATATCACTTCCTTGTGGCTTCCCTGCGCCAATGAGCAGATTCATAGGAATGAATGAGCGCCGTGTTTCAGTCCGGTGTCCATTTCTTTATATGTCCATGATACTGCCTATGCCCAGGGCCGGGCCTGGCCTAACTGCTCTTTTCTTGATGCCTTTTCAGCTTCTGGCTTTCTTTTCTTTGCCTTTTGTAAACGGTGAGCAGGGGCAAGTAACGGTGGCAGTGGTAACTTCTGTCTACCGGTTTGTTTCTCTTCCATTGTGCAAACTTGTTAGGCTACCTCGTCCTCGGCTAGGTCTAGTCCACTGTCACGCACTACCATGGCAACAACGCTTTCTCTGCCCTCCGTGAATGCGCTCAGGCTCGAACACAGAGGGGAGAGAACGCACAGGCTTGTGATTGGTTCTTTAGATCCGTACCCTGTAACCAATCCTGTATGAGACTGAGGCAAGTCCCTCCTACCTCATTAGCATATACATCAGGACGGCAATCGGCGTTCTAACGAGGCCACGCCCCCTTTTAGGGGAAAACAAACCGAACCTGCCATTGACTCTAATGTTAAATAGTTCTTTAAAACGTACTTGAAAAACTATATTCAGAAGGCAAATCTGTATTTTTTTTTACATGGACATGATGTCCAATTCTTATATTTCAAGCCTACCAGCAAGAGAAAGGGATCGATATCTGGAAAAGATCAATTTAATTGATACAAAACGATGTCCGTTCAGCCTCCCAGCGTCAAGTTGGAGCAATGACCCCACCCAGTGGCCGGATTTGTCATATCCTGACATTTATTATTATCTTGTAGAGTCTCCAGGTAAGATGATTATTAATTAGTAGTGAAGTATTTTACTTTTTAGTCCCTCTCTGTCGTGTATTAGCCTAATCAGACACAACTATCCTAACTAGCATGTCCGTTTAACGGTCCAACCGTTAAAATGGGCTTCACGGCACTGTTAACAAAACACAGGAGTGGAAACATAACTAGGCTACTTTGTAGCCACTTTTTCCTAGTTCGTGTTATGACCATCATATTGTTACCTTCACAGCTAAAGCCGAAGCACACACAGTGAGGCGTGGGTTGGTTGCAGCAATGAACACGGGCTTTATTACTTCCACAGCGGACTGTTTAGCTCAAGATGAACAGTTTAGGCTACTTACAGTTACTGTGAAATTACTATTATTTTTTCTGTTCATTTCTCAATTTTAATATAGGAATTTATACAGCAAATAAAATGAGGAACTACAAGGCCCTTGAAGCACACAAGTTCTTCACTGATGGATGGGTGCAAATAATTTTTCATGTAAAGCCTGAAGGATCAGAATGCACAGTCTTTAAGGCCCAGGTCAAGCCATCCTACCGAGTCACAGAGAAAGCACATAACACCTGGGTTGCTCTCAAGAATGATGGGAAAGTCTTAGCAGCACATTGTGACTGCATGGCAGGGTAAGCTCCAACACCCTGGATCACTCAAACATACAAGCACACACGTCCCATGGTCAATCAAAAAATCAATCAATCAGTCAGTCATGATGAATGAAAATAAGTAGCCTAATCTAAATCAAAATTTTCTTAATTTTTAATTTTTTTTGAACAGACTTGGTGAAACATGCTCTCATGTTGCTGCCGTCCTATTTAAAATGGAAGCATGTGTCCGCCTGGGATACACCAGAATGGCATGTACAAGTGTTGCCTGTGCCTGGAATGGAGTTTCTATTAGGACAATTGAACCATCTATGATAAAAGATATTACATTTTATAGTGAAAAGGCCAAAAAATTAGTAGGTCGAAGGAACCGAAGACCCGTTCCAAAAGCGTCAAGCCCACAGAAGAAACAGTTTCTACAAATGTTGTCCAAGACCAATGAGCTTCCCATCTGCCTCAGCACATTCAGACATCATTATAAGTCTTTCGTCCCCAAACCCTGGTATGAGAAGCTGGAGTCCTTTACTGAAGAACAAGTCTCCCAGGTAGAGAAGGAAACCACAGGCCAAGCAGCCTGTAAAGCATGGCATTTGCATCGGGTGGGGCGGATTACAGGCTCTATTGCTCATAAAGTTACACACACGTCAATGAAAATACCATCAAAATCACTAATCAATGAAATCTGTAATCATGCTCATAATCCACTACAAATCCCATCCCTCGAGTGGGGCAAAAATCATGAAAAAGATGCAATAAATACATACAAGTATGCTCTCGGCCTGTGCACTGAACAAATCAACATCTCTTCTAAAATCATGATTTCTGAGGATATTTTTAAAACACACACAAATTTACATGTCAATATAGCTGGATTTAGAATTTCAAAGGCAAAGCCATACTTTGGGGTGACATGTGACGCATATGTTTCATGCGACTGTTGTGGAAAAGGAGTAATTGAGGCAAAGTGTCCTTATAAATGGGCAAAAAATAATTCGACCAACTGGCCGGAGGAGGAGAGAGGACATCTGGACACCCTGTTCTCCTTGAAGACGAACCATGCCTACTATACTCAGGTACAATCGTGTTCAGTGTACATTCATGTCATCGAATACCTGGAGATCAAGCTGATGTCAAATCCATTAATTCAAATAAACAAAATCAACTAGAGTTAATTTTTAAGTACATTCATACTGCATGAACCCATTCTTTTATTGCTTTGGGCCATATACCCAGTCTTTTCCTTTTAGATAAAGTTATAAGTCCTAACACTGGATTTTTCTTTCAAAATCAATGTCTTACAGGTTCAAATGCAGATGTTTGCATGTTGTGCAGGCTTTGCTGATTTTATAACCTGGACCCCGCAGCAAAGCACCATCTTTCGAGTCCCACGAAATGAGGATTTCATTGAGAGCACAGTTGATACCATTAGCAGGTTCTGGGCAAAACATGTATATCCTCGGTTGACTGGAACTTTGCACACAAGGGTTGACCAAGAGGTTGAGGTAATAAAACTTACAATTTTAATCATGTTAAACATTTAAGTTGTGACTGTCCCAACTCTAAACCCCAAAATCAACAACCAAACAGAGAGTTGTATGTAAAAAGTGAATTTTTATTTACAACAATGAGCAATATATACAATGAATTGAAGCTCTGCTACAAACAATATACACAACTTTGATTGATTTACAACAATGATTTTGTTGTATTTTACAGGAGATGGGAACAGAATCTGCAGACATACAAGTAACAGGGAGAGTTTAAAGAATATACAGGTACATTACTCAGGGAGATGAAGTGAAAGGGCCTAGTGAGAATTGGGAGAGACAACACTTGATGACAAGTTCACTAAGGCTGCACATACATGAACAATTTTGTCAACTGTTGCCTCTTCTGTGCTTAATTTTTCATCCCGAAGGGACTTAACAAACTGCACTGGAAGTGGGCCATCCAGGATGTGGAACCTGTTTTTCAAGACTCCGATCACTCGCTCTACAACAAAAAGTGCAAGATTTTTAAAGTAATAGGACATGAATTAAATAATTTTATTTTTTAATATAGTATATCTAGAACTTTTCTAATTTTCATTGGAATGTATTTCTGTTTAATATTTTATTAAACTGAGACTTTTTACTGAAATGATGTCAGTTCGTTTCCTTATTATTTATGAACATTTTACTTGGTAAATGGGTTCTTTATTTGGTCAATGTACAATGAGAAGAAAATTAATTTGTATAGTAATAAAATCAATAATGCTAGTGAAATTAATATTATAATCTTACCAATGTGTATTCGAACATTGGATTTCACCCTGGATTCTTCAACCTCTCTACCCGACAGCTGCTTCCTCCCTTTGGTGAATGCTGGTGTGATTAGACTGACACCTAACACAGCGAAGTCCTCCTGAAGGGTAAACCCCCGATCAGCTAAGATCTGGAACACATGAATAAACATAATCATTACATTTTTTGTGCAGTGGTGACAATACTGCTTGAAATCTGAAGCAAACATCTAAGTATTGAAATTACCCTCATACGAAATATCCATATTCTCATACACTATTCAGAGCATTAGTAACTTTTTAACCATTGACGTGTAACACATTATGAACAGCACAATCATCACATTTTGAACAGCACAATCAAAGAGATCATTATCTGTAGATATCAATATTTACACTACCTGGTCGCCAGGTTGGTGGAACTGTGGGGATATGAATCCCGATTCTCTGACGATTTTCACATCAGACGCTCTGCCTCCCCTCCCTTTGGATAAGAAAGTGATGCTTCCAGCTGGGCTACATGAAATGAAATACTTCACAGTTGTCCATTTTTTGTAGTGAGAGTAAGTCTTTGCTCTGTGAATGAGATGAAACAAGTTTACCCTTTTTAGCTTTTGAATAATAAAACCAAACATAAAACAAAGTGTTTCAGTTGACTTAATGCCAGTCAATGCTAAACACTTACCTTGCCTTTAGGGTCCTTGAATATTCAATGCGAATTTCAAAGCAGTCTATAATAGACGTGAGTCGTGGAAATTTTGCATGCATGTCTGGTGGCATAGTACATGTGATGCATTCTCGATCAGGCCAGTTGAGAAGAAATGTTATTTTTGCGTACATCATATCCACCCACCGTGTTATGATGTCATGCACTGTCGATTTACTAATTGTTAAGACTTGGCATAAGAGGGCTATTGATGGATTTTGCCTGAGTTTCAAAAGAGTCAGGAAAAGTTGGTCTTCTGTTGACATCTTGAAAACCCTCCTTGGCTTAATGAACTGGGATATGAATTTATGCAGGCATGAGAAAACTGCCCAGGTGAGGCCCGTCATTGCACTGCATGCAGCATCATTCTCCCTTACTGCATTAGCACATACGCGCTCCCTTGAAAAATGTTCAACGGCGTCTCTCTCTCTTCTAGCTTCATCTCGTTCTTTTCGTAGCTGATCCATTTCTGATAAAATCAAAGCCCTCTCACTCTCTCCTAATGGTCTTTGAAAACCAACAGCTTCATCTGTAGTACATGGAACATCCGTCGCAGGCAAAGCAGGGGCCCTGAATTCATTAGATTTACGTGATAACTTTGTTTTTGATATTGATTGTATTACACATGATTGTCGCTTCCTGGCATTATGAAATCTGTCCATTTTCTTGGTCACAGACATGATGGTTTCTTTACGGTGTGGGAAAAGGGACGGCACGTAATCTGGGTGCACCTCGTCATTCACATGGAAACCTGAAAACACAACATATCAAATTTGATTAACTATAATGCTCTAGGCCTACAAAGAAAGACTGCAGTAGGCCGACGGAAAAAAACGGACATTGAAATAGCCTAAAGACTTATTGGGGGACTAATAAGTTACCATTTGTAACTGATAGCCTAGGCCTACTGCCTGAGGGGATATTTAAGCTAAAATATCAAATTAATTGACAGCCCGTTGCTAATTTAACATGGCAACGGGCTGTCAGTTGGCTCAGCAAAGCGGATAGCCTATAGGCCTATAAACAGCCATCTTTAGCATACATAACGTTAATTATTGTTAATCAATAATGAACTAGCCTTCACTAATTTAGTCCTCCTTACCTGATATAAAGTGTGCCCCACAAACATATGTGTGGGGAGATGCCGGGTCCCAAAGCTTCCCGGCGTTGTCCTCCCGTCGTATTGCTTGTAGCCATAAAACCCTTCTTTCTGGGTATTTTTGGCGACATGGTAAGGGAACAAAACGCATACCGATGTTTTTCGCTTGGTTGTTTGAGCAACCGGCAGCACAACAACTTTTTGGCATCTTAGATATTAAATGTCAGCGCTGTCACAGCTGCCACCACCATACAACGTCTATTTGTTACAGAGTTTGTTTTCCCCTAAAAAGGGGCGTGGTTTCGCGAACCTCCTCTCGATGACGTAATGCCGTCCTGATGTATAGAGACAGTGCATGAAATAGGCCACGCCCATGGCCACGCCCATCGTGGGGGAAAACATTGAACAGCGCTCCATCCACTTTGTATTGAAGGAGACCTGTCTTCTGCAAACAAACTTAATTAAAATTTAATCAAACATCCATTTAAGAAAAAAACGTTACTTTCTTGAAAGCCACGACTCTTGTTTGTCTATATGAGCTGTTTTTGTGAAAAATAATTGAGTAGTTTTCAATATTGAGGTGTTTTTGTCCGGACGGACCGGGTCGGACCCATCGAGGGGGAAACCGTTGAAAACCGTTCCATTCACTTTGTATTGAAGGAGACCTGTCTTCTGCAAACAAACTTAATTAAAACGTAATCGAACATCCATTTAACAAAAAACCGTTACTTTCTTTAAAGCCACGACTCTTGTCTGTCCGTACGAGCTGTTTTGTGAAAAATAATTGAGTAATTTTCAATATTGAGGTGTTTTTTCCCGTCCGTGAGGGTTAGCCTACATCAGAAGGCTAACATTAGCCTAGCATACAGCATACATTAGTTAAGAGTTTTGTCTCGATATTGAAAATTACTCAATACTTTTTCACAAAAACAGCTCGTATAGACAGACAAGAGTCGTGGCTTTAAAGAAAGTAACGTGTATTTGTGAAAGGCATGTCGTATTACGTTTTTATTAAGTTTGTTTGCCGAATACGGGTGTCATTCAATATAAAGTGGATGGAGCGCTGTGTATTGTTTTCCCCCACGATGGGCGTGGCCTCAGATTATGATGCGTTATGCACTGTCTCTATGGACACAGAAATGCATAAATAACTAAATGAGGAAATGTGGAAATGTAGAAATGAATAAATGCATAAATAAATAAATGTGCAAATAAATAAATGAATAAATAAATAAATAATTAAATACACAAATAAATAAATAAAATAAGGAATAAATAAATAATTAATTAATTAAATACATGTATAAATAAATAAATGTGTAAATAAATAAATCTATAAATAAATAAATGACATTTAATTATTTATGTATTTATTTATTCCTTCTTTTATTTATTTAATCATGTATTTAATTATTTATTTATGTATTTATTTGTGTATTTAATTATTTATTTATTTATTTATTCCAGTATTTATTCATTTATTTATTCATGTATTTATTTATACATATGGCAGGTTTCGTCCTCCATAGAGATCGTCTGCGCACAATTCACCGTAGGTGGGTATTTATAAACGGAAGATTGCGTGCAAGTGTGCGCCGCACAGTTTTATAAATCTGATTATTTTTTTGCGCAGCACATTTTTGGCTTTGTGAGGACCCAATGTTTTAGGATGGCTTCTACGCACACCGTTATAAATGAGGCCCCAGAAGCTTCAAATACCTGTCTGCTGCTTTGTGATGGCATTTAAGCAGCTGCTCTCCTATTCCGATGAATTTGTCTGGCAGAAACCTTCCTCATATTACCTTTATCCGAACGAACCCGTCTGTGCTCTGAATCAGCCACAAATCTCTTCACAGTACGGTGATCACACTTAAGTTTTTGTGAAATATCTAATGTTTTCATACCTTGTCCAAGGTATTGCACTATTTGACACTTTTAGGCAGCAGAGAGATCCTTTTTCTTTCCCATATTGCTTGAAACCTGTGGCCTGCTTAATCATGTGGAACGTCCTTGTTAAGCAGATTTCCTTAGCAAACTGATTGTCACAGGTGTCTGAGATTGATTTCAATGATCCAAAGCGCCCTGAGACACAATACCATCCATGAGTTTAAATTAAATACAAAAAATGTAATGTTTATGACACTTAATTCCAATTTGCATAATAATTTGTGACAGACTGTATATTATCCCAATTATATTAACAAGCACACTTGTTGTCATTATTCCTTGCTAATAATAATTGTGAAATCGAATTAAATATGATTTACAATTTTTTTTATAAATAAAAAACTGAAAAGTGTGGCGTGCAAAAGTATTCAGCCCCCCTGAGTCAATACTTTGTAGAACCACCTATCACTGCAATAACAGCTGCAAGTCTATTGTGCTATGTCTCTACCAGCTTTGTACATCTAAAGACTGACATTTTTGTCCATTCTTCTTTGCAAAATAGCTCAAGGTTCAGATTCAGCATCAGATTGGATGGAGAGCGTCTGTGAACAGCAATTTTCAAGTCTTTCCAGATATTCTCAATTGTTTTTAGGTCTGGACTTTGACTGGGCCATTCTAACACATACCTATGCTTTGATTTAAACCATTCCATTGTAGATATGGGCTGTGTTCGGAAAGCCATACTAGCGTCCTACATCCTACATACTCACCATCTATATACTACATACTGTCTACTCCAGTGGTTTTCAAACTGTGGGGCGTGCGGAGTTATGGCAGGAGGGGCGCGGATGAGTATGTGAAAAAAAAGAAAACTACATTTTTTTTAAATTTTTTTTGTTTGTTTTCGATATTAAACATCATATTAAGCAAATGTAAGTTATCTTACAAAAAAGGAATACAATGTTTTGGTCTAGATAGTTAATAGCCTAATAATTGAATTAGATCATCTGCCCAACCCAGAGGACCCTGCAAAATATTTTATTTTAAATTAATATTTTTATGGAGAATTCATTCGTCTTTCTTCAATAGCTTCTAATTCATCCGACCCAGTGTCTCCCAATGATTTGTTCACACAAAATTCCTCATATTTAGCCTCTTAATTTTCCTCTCAAAGTGCACCAGATTCATAGCCTGGAAATCCAGACCTTGATATCTTGAACGATAGAGGGTCTGGCCACGATCAATAGTAATTTCCAACTCAAGGGGCGGCTGCTACTCGTGCATTTCAAATGCCACTGCACGCAGTTGGATAGCACTACAACCAATCAGAGCGATGCACAAGGTGACGTAAGCCCCTTTCGTTTAGCGAACAGCTGTTAAACTGTTAAATTAAACGTTTGCCGTTGTCGGTCGGCAAAACAGAACAGTCCACTTACTTGCTAATGAAAGATTTGAGTGCCGTCTTCCAAATCGTTAAAGAGGACCTATGATGCTTTTTGACTTTTATGACCTATAAACGTTGTTATGATGATTCATAGTCATGCTTAACCATACTAAATTATCAAATAATGACTTACATGCATTTCGACATATTCCCTGCTGACCGTCTGGGGTGTCTGTGCAGAGCACTAAACACTATTCTAGCCAGTCGAGAAGTCACGTCTTCAAAGCGGTCTACCCTTTCATAATTTGTGACGTTGCATAAAACTTTGTGACGTCTCCTTGCGGATGTTTCCATGTATGGTAATGCTGTCACTTCCCTGTTCGCGTCTGCCTCGCGCCCTTATAGGTCCATGCTCGCGCTTCCCGCCACTGAAAGTGTTCCGGAAGGAAGGTAACCAATCACAACGGAGTGGGGTTTGCAGGAGGGGGGGGAGGGGAGCGGAGATGGCCGAAGCACAGGCGGAGGGAGCCGAAGCACACACACTCAAGTGTTGACAGGATGTGCTGGATCGCCAAAATAAGAGAAAGAGCTTCCCGAAAATCTACATAGTTTTTTGTGATGTGATTCGTGTCAGGTTGCTCTATAGCAGTGTAAAACAAGAAATTAAGACCAGAAAAGTAGCATAATAGGTCCTCTTTAAGGGTGGAGGCCAAAGCAGTCTCAAACTCACACAACATATCCGCAGCCATCATTGATGTTTACTATCACGGCTTCGACGTCACATGCACGTCACTGTCGTCATCCGGTTACCATATAAAGGGCTCTGGCGCGCCCATATTAGATAGAACGAATTGAAACCATAGCCAGATTTCTGGTTTTCTTGATAAAGCTTCAACGGAGCGTGTCCAGACCAACACGCGCAGCAAATTTAATTTGCCAGCGCCTAGTGGCAGGTCTGGGAATGCCAGGCTACCAGATTCATGCATTTCACTTTAAAAAGGTACAAAAAAAACTCCCCGGGACCCCCCTAGGAGGGTCGGGACCTCGGATGGCTACTATTTTCACCCAGCTGGACATTGGAGGCACTAGCGAAAAAACACTGGGTGTGTGAAGGACATTTAACAATAATCAAATATTTGGGCAAGTCTGTCTGCCTATCTTTCTCACTCCGCTGCACACTCAGTCACTACTATCCATGCTTAAAGGAAGCAGGATTAAACCACTGGATTAAGATGTTCAAATGTATTTTAAAAATCAAAAACATACTTAGATGAAGATGTTAAAATGTTTATAAAAAATTGTTTAAAAACACACAAAGATGTTTAGAATGTTTCAAAAATATGTTTCAAATGTGTAAAATAATTAAAAGATCTTTCAAAACACACAGGGATAAAGAACTTTTTTTTGGGGGGGGCTCAGCTGAAATTTGTTCTCTGAGGGGGGGCTCACTCTCACACTTTGAAAACCCCTGGTCTACTCAAAGATCGATTGTGTATGTGAAGTGTGTCGAAACATTTTCAGTTGAAGTATACTCAAGCAATAAAGAATTTATTCTTCTTCTTATAAGATTCAGGCAGTTTAGATGCTGTTTAGCGTGTAAACGCCCTCTACAGGTTAGATATTGAACTAGATGTTTATATTCCTGTGTTCATCATCTGTGTTTTAGACCTCTTGTTTTATAATCATGTTTTGAGGCGGAGGATCCCTCCGACGCTCTCTGTCTGGCTCATCAGACTGCACTCAGCTGTCTGTGAGTTGAGCTGGACGATCCGCGGTGTGTGGTCGAACACAGCATTCAGTTCTGATCTCTCTCCACTATCAGACTGTCATCACTCATTTCACTTAGTAACTCTAATGTTGTTAGGTATTTATCTTCATCTCTTATCTATTGTAAGAGTTTATGAATGACTGCACGTACAGTTGTCAGATCGCGGACCCCAAACAATGTCGTTGCCTAGCAACTTGCTCGAAAATATTTCATTTTCCTGGGCGGGTGGAATTGACCCAGTGCATTGTGGGGCAGTTGAGTAGGAAAAGTATCCAATCGATCCATACCCAAAATCTTCCCGGAAGTTAGTACTCATCCGGGAATTTCTCGCATACCCAAAAAGACCCCCACAGCATAATGCTGTCACCACCATGTTTCATGGTGGGGATGGTGTGTTCAGGGTGATGTGTGTTAGTATTCCGCCACACATTGCATTTTGCATTCAGGCCAACAACTTCAAGCTTGGTCTCATCTGAATACGCTGTGTGCTCTAATCAGATGAGACCAAAATTTAAGTTTTTGGCCTTAACGCAAAGTGCAATGTGTGGTGGAAAACTAACACTGCACATCACCTTGAACATACCATCCCCACCGTGAAACATGGTGCTGGCAGCTTCATGCTGTGGAGATGCCTTTCTTCAACAGGGACAGGGAAGGTGGTCAGAGTTGAATGGAAGATGGATGGAGCCAAATACAGGGCAGAAAAAACAGTTAAGAGGCTGCAGCAAAGTCCAGACCTAAATACAATTGAGAATATCTGGAAAAAAGTTGAACATTTCTGTTCTGCACGCTATCTGATGCTGAATCTGAAGCCCAAGCTATTTTGCAAAGAAATATGGGCAAAAATGTCAGTCTATAAATTTGCAACTAGTAGAGACATACCCCCAAGACTTGCAGCTGTAATGCAGCGATAGTTGATTCTACAAAGTATTGACTCAGGGGGGCTGAATACTTTTGCACGCGACAATTTTCAGTTTTTTATTTATAAAAAAAATTTAAAACCATGTTTCATTTTCCTTCCACTTCACATTAAAGGCCTACTTCACCGGTTTGAAAATGAAGGTGTATTGAATTCTGAGATCCTATGTAGTATAAATGTGCAAAAAAAATTAAAATCGGTTCATCCTAGCCTGAGAAAAGGCAGAAAGAGTGTTTTTTTTAACCCTATATTTCTCTTTCTCGTGACATCACAGAAAGAGAAATATAGGGTTGAAAAAAAACTTACTTTGTAAACATTACTGTGATGTCTTTTGCTGTGACATCACAGTAATATTTACAAAGTAAGTTTTTTTGGTCTATTATGAGTTCCCAATAAAATGCTATCAGTCATTATATTACTCTAGTATCATCAAACAATACAGAAGAAAATGTCTCAGTAAACGTGGATCAATAATATGTTTTGTTAAAAACATTTATAACATGTGGATGACAACATCTCCCACTACCAACTCAATAGAACCATGGACACTTTACATTTCAAACCATGTGTTATTCTGCAGGACATTGGGAAATATTCCCAAACGTATGCTTTAAACTTAAACTATTGTGCCATCTGTGTTTTCTATATAGATACACATGCGGGTGCATGTTTAAGACCTCAACACAAAGTACAGTCTGTTCACACCAGCTTTGTTGAAAAGAAGCCTCGAGGGTCTGAGACAACCAGACTCTGGTCTGCTTTAAACCTTATCTGCACCAATCACAGCAAGCCTAAAATTCATGGATTATAAAGTGATGTAGCACACATTGTCAGAGCATACGCTCATATGCACAGTCCGCTAGTCTGCTGATATTAATTGCGAAGGGAGGAGCAAAGTAGCACTACATTTAATAGATTCTGGCTTACAATATGTGCTCCATATTAAGCATGAAAATAACCGACTGATGCGCTGTGACACAGCTATATCAGCTGTGTGTCAGCTTGAGCCTATTCTACAGTACAACACATACAGTACAAATGATGTTTCACATCGTAGGCTACAAGACATATAACGTGGCATTGACATAGGCCTACATATGAAACAACAATAATTTTATGTTTTTCTTCTTTATTAATAGGATAGATGTAGGCCTATTTTATTCATCATTTTAACCCCATATTATATCAAACTGTAGATTAGGCAGTAGTCCACCCCATTCCTCTCAATGTAAATGACTCGTAGTCTAACCTACATATTTTAATGACGCACAGTTGTTATTTTCTGATGGCACAAAATAAACACAATCGCAGTATATATCCATGATTGTTAACAATTTCGCGTTTTCATGTTGCGCTTCCTGCTTCTCTCCACCCCAGAATGTCTGTCCAATGAATGAATGACCTCAGATCACGTGTGGTTTTACTTCTTAATGCTGGTTCACTTGCAAAAGGGGCAATATGAAAGTGGACCACACCAAACAAAACAAATCTTAATTATATTTGGTCTGAACCAAAGCAAGTGAACTAGTGGACTTTCCCCGTTTGAATAAATTGTCAGTTTTCACAATGTGCTCATGTTTTCTGAAACTGAACCCATTCTTCATAGAAAATCCCTGAGATGAGTTCTAAGGTGCTGTTTATACGAAAACACGAAACGGTGATGCATCGGTGATATATCGTGATATATCACGATATATCGGTGATGAACGGTGATATATCATTTACATGAAAACAGCAAACGCAGGCATGAAACCACAAGTTTTTGAGATCAACTCTCAGGGAGGATTTTTTGGAAAACACAACGGTTTTGGTTTCTTGTAAACACCGAAACCATTTCCCCTGATAACGCTGACGTCAAGCCTCCACTTCACGTATGCGTAGTCTATAACATTTGCTGTCAAAATACCCACATGCGAGTTATAAAGTTAGAAGACAACATAACATGCAAGGTCTCTCACGAGAGTGTCGTGCAGGGCTGAAATATAACACTCGCCAATTTAGTCTAAGCGATTAGTAAGTTATTGAGACCACCCACCACTTTGGCTGGAGAAAGATTTGTGCTCTGCCGGTTTTTCTAGCAAAATAAACGTGTGTAGCTTCTATATGCCAGGGACACGGCTCTCTCTACATTAAAAAACACTACCCATAGTTCAGCGCGCAGCGGTTAAGTTACTGTTCAACAAAAGGAGCATTAAGGCTATGGCTTCACAGTAAAAGCATTTCACTGGCTAAACATTAATAGCATTTCACTGGACAAACGTGAGTTGACTTTTATTTTGAAGTACAGGAAAGTAGCCGCTCACAAAGCCCCTTCACTATCAGCATGTCTTCTGTTTTCACGAGTTCAATGCGGTGAAATAAGAGGACAGAAAGCTTGTCATTTACAATACTTGTAACCCCAAGCTTACACCAACCGCTTTATGAACGTTAGTGGCATTACTTTTCGGTTACAGTAAGGTTTTATGCATCAAATTGTCCGGAAGAGCTATCTACAGTACTAGGCTAAGTGTCACCGCTGACTATTGGCTTGGCATGCCAACTACAGCGATGTTGGCCCGTTTCCTCTGAAAACATGTGTACGTGTGAATATTTCAAATAAATTGCGTCTGAATGGGTTTAAAAAAAAAAGGGAAAACTGTCACGTTTTCACCATGTTAAGGGCCCCTAAGCTTTAGCTGGTCCAAACTGTTCGGACCATTACACACAAGATGTAAAGTTGTGAGGAAATATTTCCCAATCCATCTCTGAATTGCAATAAAAACAAAAATAAATTCTTCTGCATATTATTTGTTCAATTAAACAACTCATTGTTGTTGTCTGTTAAATATGATAAAATACTGTATATAAAGATGGTTTCATCTGACAGTCAAAGAGAATAAATGCATGAAAAAGAATCAGATTTTCTCATTAGTTTGGTGTAACCCAAAACACATAGGATTATCGGGTTTGATAAATAAAGTGTGAAGGCTCAAAGGGTTTCCAAAGATTTGACATAGCACCAGGGTTTTTCCTGCATAGAGAAAGTCTTGGCGCGCGCCAAAGCGGATTTATCCAGCGCCAAAGGAAAATCAGGAACGCCAAAATGATAAAGATTGAGAATAAACATAGCTATTTAAAACCTCTCCAAATTCAGCCCAATTTAAGTCATCCTTCTTGAGGGGCTAGGCAATAACTTGAATTTCATTTTCGATTACTATTACGGCTTCCCTCAATCATGAAAACAAAATAATTGTTATTAAACTATCATTGTTCCGCACGCCGGGGAATGCAGGCTTGTAAATGCAGCGAACCCTTTCAGCCAAGCGGTGCGCTCGCTCGGCCCCTCCCTCACCTGATAGTTGAGCTATCGGCTGGTCCAGAGTAGGAGGGAGGTGTTGCGCATTGCCGGGTGTTTTGAAAAACTTCTAGATGACGAGAATAAAGGTAAAACTAATTTTGTTGTCTGAAAACACTTCAGACTCACAACAAACTAAAATAATGTGCAAGATATGTCACGCGCGGACACGCGAGTCACGTGGCATACGCGACCGCGAGAGAGAGAGACATACATGAGACAGAGAGAGAGAGAGAGAAAAAAATACAGGCATATACGACCTGATCTACACCTCTAAACATCCCGACCAATTTGTTTATTCACTGTAAGTCGAATCATAGTGGTCTATGACCAAGCAATTAATGAATAAAACACAGGAGGTTTAAAGCTCCTTGACTCCTGCCACCACAACTGTCAACACTACAATTCAACTGCCTATCCACCCTGCTCCTTGACATAAATAAATCATGCCCGTACATTTAATGCTATCAAAAGGCGTGCCCTATCAACACCATTTACAACTGGTTATTTTTATTTTGACATATTTATTTTATTCAATTATTAAAAATATGTTTCACTTATTTAGCAAATTTCTATTCTCCCTGTTTTCAGTTCAATTAGGCCTTTGTTTAAAGTCCAAAGTCATGGTGTTATTAGAAGAAAACCTTGTTAAAAGTAAAAGAAATGCATAATGTTCTTAATTCAATGATTAACTGTCTTTAATAATCGTGATAACACAATGTGATTACTCAAAATAATCATGATTATGATTTTTTTCATAATTGAGCAGCCCTACCTTCTTGCAATTTCAATGGTTTAGATCAATTAGAAACAATTAAAGTAATAAATAGGTAGACCTAGTCATTATTAGTATTTTGACTTCATATCTACAGGTTGTTTATTGTGATTTCATAAGCGTCAGTGAGCTCCATGGTTACGCAGTGATTGACAGGCTGACTGAAATGCTCTTTATCTGGACAGAAACTGCCCTCTCCCAACCCCACACCTTCTTAAAATACACGAACCGTTTGCCTTTACTGTTAAACATAGTCGCGACTCCAAAAAAAGTCGGTCGCGTACTGACCCCCCAAAGGCCCATTCTGAGCCAGGAAAAACCCTGAGCATTGTTTATAGAAATGTATCAAACAGATATCTTCTTGATATAATTTCTATATTTTCCAGCTTTGTGGTTTAACAACTGACATTGCCATTGTAGGTAGTTTTTTCTTAAAGTTTACTGAACACAAATACAGCCCATATGTATAACATCACTGTTGGAAAGGAACACATTAGTATTGTTGCATGTTTAAGAGCCTGCAAGACGTGACTTACATAACAAGCGGCCATTTTAGAACCATACCAATATGTTAGTATTTTCCATCCTACAGTAATAGTTGGCCCCGTGTAAATCAACACCAAACTAAATACATGAACATCTTATATGCTCCTATTGTGGTTCAAGTTGTTAAGTGGTTGTGTCAATCTCCATAGAACAGAATGCCTTTACAGGAAAAACATTATTCCAAGTCTGTATGACCTGTGAGCAGGTAACACTGAAACAGACCCTAGAATAGACTTAAACTGGCACAGGTCAATTACTCTGCTGTGGGCCCTGTCCAAAAACCCTAGTTTTTTAATCAGCAGTGATTTGTTGACCTGTGTTATTTATTTTGTACTGTTTTAGAGAAATTGATTTTTACTTCAAAACGTATTCAATGTATTTGAATGACAACGATAAGATATTTACTATTTTATTAGACAAAATATTCCATTTAATAGTTGAGCATATTTACAATACAAACCTTACCAGTGAACAATGAGGGCAAAGAACCAAATCCTTCATTAATTGTTATGGGGGAAAAATATTCAATTCAACAAATGTCTCAGCCCTACTGTAAAACACGACTCATCTTCACAACCAAGACATGCACACACACTGCTCCGTTCACCTGTCAGGACTGTCTGCATTTAGAAAGGAATGTAGAAGCTGTTTCCCTCCAGTCACGGGACTGTGCTCACAACACACTTTACTGAGCCGTGCTCCACTGGCTGATTGGGACCATCACGTACTATTCCATTATGTCCAAGGTATGAAAAAAGAATTTACATTTTTTTAAATAAAAATATATACTTGCAAAAATCTCACAAATGTACATTAAAAAACAATCCAAATGTCTCTTGTAGTCAGTGTATGTGAAAGCACGTTACACTGTGGTCTCCCCCTGTTTACTGCTGGCCAGTCTAGTGTAAAACCTCCTCCAGGAGTTGAGAGTCTTCCCAGACCAGATCCAGAATCCAGAGGTGATGCCCACTATGAGTGTCATCAAATACTTGATCATGAAGACAGTGAAGTCTGGGCTGCTGCTGGGCTGGCTGTGAGCAGGGCAGGGTACAGCGTAGCTCTTACAGCTGTGACTGAGCCAGCTCCTCTCCCACTGCTCCCTGAAGGCCTGCTCATAGAAGTAACATGCTATGACTATGGTGGCTGGCACTGTGTACAGCACGCTGAAGATCCCAATCCTCACCATCAGCTTCTCCAGCTTCTCTGTCTTAGTGCCGTCATGTTTCATGATGGTGCGGATCCGGAACAGAGACACGAAGCCGGCCAGGAGGAAGGAGGTTCCTATGAACAGGTAGACAAACAGAGGAGCCAGCACAAAGCCCCGAAGAGCAGACACACTGTTAATGCCCACAAAGCACACCCCGCTCAGCACGTCTCCATCCACCTGCCCTACAGCCAGCACTGTGATGGTCTGGATAGCCGGCACGGCCCAGGCCGCCAGGTGGAAGTACTGAGAGTGAGCTTCGATGGCCTCGTGGCCCCACTTCATCCCTGCAGCCAGGAACCAGGTGAGAGCCAGGATGACCCACCACACAGAGCTGGCCATGCTGAAGAAGTAGAGCAGCATGAAGAGCATGGTGCAGCCCTCCTTCTTGGTGCCCTGCACCACTGTCCTCATGTCATTCTCAAAGCTCTCATTACAAACCACCTTGTCCTCCAGCAGAAAGCCAGCGATGTAGGCCACTGACACCATAGTGTAGCAGCCCGACAGGAAGACAATGGGCCGCTCCGGGTAGCTGAAGCGCTTCATATCCACCAGGTATGTCAGCACGGTGAACAGAGTGGAGGCACAGCACAGGACTGACCAGATGCAGATCCACATCTTTGAGAATGTCAGCTCCTCCTCGCTGAAGTACATCATGCCATGAGATCTCTTTGGCTCGCACGGAGCGCCGCAGTTCTCCTGGCCCAGGAAGCGGTAGTTGAGGTAGGGAGGCACGCGCAGCGCGGCGGGGCAGCGGAAGTGTCCGCTGGGGGGCTCTGGCAGCCGCTCGATGGGGAAGGGGCCGGGCTCCGGCTCCGGCTCGGTGCGCTCAGACATGTTCTGCCCCACACACAGCTCCCCCGCGCCGTGCACAGGGAAGGCGTCGCACCGCAGACTGTCCGGCCACTGGAAGCCGAACTTGTTCATGAGCGCCTCGCAGCCCTGCCGCGCGCGCTCACACAGCGCTCTGCAGGGCGGCAGCGCCTGCTCCAGCACGGTGCACACCGGCGCGTACATAGAGCACAGGAAGAACTTGAGATCCGGGGAGCACTGCACCTTGACCAGCGGGTAGAACTGATGCACCTCCAGCCCCGCGTCCTCCTGGTTACTGTGGCCCAGCAGGTTGGGCAGGATCGTCTCGTTGTACGCGATGTCTGTGCACAGCGGGATGGAGATGGGCTGACAGAAGCCGTGCTCTGGTACCGACATGCCTCTGTCACCGCCGCCGTACTGTCCATTCACTCCAATAATCCCCACGTTCAGAAACAGTAAAAAACACAATGAAGGATACAGCGCACGGAGCAGTCTGATGTAAACCATGGTGACCAATGATTTAACTGCCCTACTTTATATGTGTTGCTCCACTCACTCGCTCCCTCGCCAGGCAACCGGTTACTTCCTTGAATGCTCTTTGTTGCCGTGTATCTGCGAGGGGAAAGCGGTTTATTCCAGCGGAATAATCCCCCTCTGTTCCTCCGGCTCCTCGCCGCACCGCGGGGATATGACAGCGGGAGGACAAGCTGCGCTTATCCGCTAGAAATCCACCAAAGAAAGGCCAGTGTTCCAGGAAAGGGAAAGGGAGCGCACCAGTCTACAGCGCTCCCGAACAATGTCAGTCTGCTGCTCCAACCTGTTCTGCTCTGCTCACACATTCAAACTCAGGTCAAGCACAACAAGATCACATCGCTTTCCGCTCGGAACTGTCAAAGTAAAAGTCCTGAATCCAGCCTTCTATTGAATCATTTTGACAGCTAAACGCTTCTTGGCTTCTCTTAATTAGACCACTTATGCTTAATTTAGTTGCCTGTTTATTTGGAGCCTTTGTGATGTGTGTTTTGCCTGTGTGCTACCTATCCTCTTTACGAGTAAAATAGCAGACATTACCTGGTTATCAATAACTTATGCTATATGAGTAGAGTTTAGTTCTTCAATAGTTACATCTGTGATTATAATAATTGTAACAAACAGAAATGTGTGAAACCGGGCCTTGAAATATTTCCATAATAATGTTCTTCTTTTTAGCCTGTTTTGTCCCTAGCTATACATAGGCCAACCATGTTATTTAGTCCAAAACCTTACAAAATAAATATATCAAATGAAAAATGCCACACTGCATTTTAAAATTCAGGCATCACAATTGGAAACTGTTCCATGGATTATTTTCAAATGAGTAAACTGGTTCTTGGAACAAAAAGTTTGGGATGCCCTATACTACTGCATCTACTTCCTCTTTATATCTGCCTCCCTTTGACTAGGGCCGTGTCCGGACTGCCATACTAGCGGCCTACATCCTACATACTCACCATCTATATACTACATACTGTCTACTCAAAGATCGATTGTGTATGCGAGGTGCGTCGAAACGTTTTCAGTTGAAGTATACTCAAGCCATGAAGAATTTCTTCTTCTTCTTATAAGATTCAGGCCGTTTAGACGCTGTTTAGCCTATAACCGCCCTCTACAGGTTAGATATTGAACTCGATTTTTACAGTCCTGTGTTCATCATCTGTGTTTTGGACCTCTTGTTTTATAGCCTAATTGTGTTTTTTTGAGGCGGAGGATCCCTCCGACGCTCTCTGTCCGGCTCATCACAGCACTCAGCTGTCTGTGAGTTGAGCTGGACGAGCCGCGGTGTATGGAACAGAACAGCGATCTGTTCTGATCTCTCTCCACTGTCAGACTCACATCACTCATTTCACTTAGTAACTTTAATGTTGTTAGGTATTTATCTTCATCTCTTATCTATTGTGAGAGTTTATGAATGACTGCACGTACAGCTGTCAGATCGCGGACCCCAAACAATGTCGTTGCCTAGCAACTTGCTCGAAAATATTTCATTTTCCTGGGCGGGTAGAATTGACCCAGTGCATTGTGGGGCGGTTGAGTAGGAAAAGTAGGCTATCGATTCATACCCAAAATCTTCCCGGAAGTTAGTACTCATCCGGGAATTTCTCGCATACCCAAACTCGCATACCCAACCGTCACATACTCAAATTGAAGTCAACATGAGTATGAGTAGGACGTTAGTACGGCAGTCCGGACACGCCCTAGCTTTCCATCTGTTTGTCTCTCTATCTTTCTCTTTACCAATTCAATTTAATTCAAGCTTTATTGGCATCACCATATCAAAACAGTGTTGCAAAGGCATTGAATACAAGTAAGTTAGAGCGCTCAGTCTTACCTGGTTAACATCAGTCACTGGTAGAGTGCCACAGTGTACTGTCTGTTTAGGGCCAGGTAACACTGCATATTGCTGTGTGTCTGTGTGTGATTGAGTGTTCCAATGGGTGATGGTTTGTTTCTGATGTGTTATCATTTGGTTGACTCTATTTGAGTGAGGGGACTCCTGACTCATCTCTTGGCTTTGCAGGGCTTTGTGCTGGAAGGAGTGGGGGTCACTTTGTTTTAGGTGTACCCAATATTGAATTGATAGTTTTTGGATTTCTGATAGTAGTGGATACTGGCCATATTCAGCTCTGTAGGCGTTGTTGGTAGATGCGCTCTCTCTCTCTCTCTCTCTCTCTCTCTCTCTAAGAATTTAATGATTCCGATTCCGATATTGCTAATCAATCCGATTCCTTGGCGATTCTCATTGAGTGAGGGAATAAGTACAAATTTGTTTGTTTGTATGAACTCTCTTTAGTATCTGATCAGATATGTGTCTAGTATGTGCCTTGAAATTTTATCAAGAGTATTTTAGGATTAGGAAATAGTCAATTTTCATATCAATTGGTCCAGACAAGAAAATTCATGTTAGCCTTTTTAGCCCAAATGCCACTATGTGCCCTGTAAAACTAAAAACCGAGCCTGAAAACAGTCAAGGAGGAGCTTGATTCGACCTTGAAGCAGTCCTTTAAATTGGTTCATGAACAGTTGTGTCTGTGTGATCAAAATATATTCTAATATTCAGACATTTTAAAAACACCACATCTGGTGATCGAAGCCGCATCCTCCATGAAAAAGATACATGAGCAATATGATGATAGAGAAAAGGACAACATCACATGATGATACATCCGGAGACACATATGAAGCATTAGTAACTTTTATTTCAGATAAAACATCGATAAACAACATTTACAGAAGGACATTAAATCTTCCATAATAACATTACATACAGGTCGTAACAAATAATGCAACCTCTATTCTACAGTATACTGTATTGTTTTACTTGATGAAGTGCCCAGAAACACTTCAGTTTTCCAAACCACTCGGGAAAATGATTAATGTCCAGTGCAGCATACAAAAAAACTAAACACAAGAGAAGCTTTGTGAAGAAAATGTCTAACACAGATTTATTGTTCAGCACAGCGAGGCACGCTAGATCAAACCTAAATGTTTTCCTTACGGATAACCCTTTTGTCCATGTGATTAAGAGTGTCAAAAATAGATGCCTTATCTTTATGTTAACCATATATAATAATAATAATAATAATTATTATTATTATTATTATTATTATTATTATTATCATTATTATTATAACCATATATGTATATTTATAAATGGTTTCTCTTTGATCACATTAAGGGGACATTTGCAACCCTGTGTATAAATATAGCGGAAGCGTCTCCATTTCACTTCAGCTAATCAATTCCCACTTTAGGCATTTCTGTTGATAGTACTTGTTATTTTTAATGTGCAATTCCACCTTGTCTTTCCATCTCTGGAATTGAATTGGAATATATGAAGAAGATTGAAATTGAAGAGAGTGGAACCCTGCCACACAGCACACAGGCTGACAGCTCCTCACAGTGGAAGGGATGTGTGAGCCACATTAACAGTGTGCACAAGGAGAAACATCCCAATAGAGTGCAAGCCTTTAAAGCCACATGAGACTGGTCAATCTGGACACAGCTCCATGGGGTTAATCCTGCCTCTGGAACAGCATGCCTTGGTCACTCCTCCACTCACACACAATCACTGAAGAGATAACTAAAGCATTGTGACCAGCTCTACTCAATGTGGGCTACAGATCCAAAACCAGAAAGGATATTTACGTAATCTTCATTAATGGCTAAATAAGTGCTCAAAGTGAGCATACAGGCTAGAATGTGGGCAAATGGATTGTTCTGTAAAGTGCATTTGTCAAACCACTGTTGGGGACTCCAGCCCATCATTCTTTCTTTTCCTCAGAGCCACTACTGTTAATGGATGAAGACACTCGACTGGAACACAGTGATGGTCAAATATCTCACTATGAAACTCTACATCCACTTCTTTGCTTATCTCCCTTTGAAGGATAGCTTCAGATTTTTTTCAAGTCTATCTTATTTCAGCACTTGACAGAATTGTGGTTTTGCTATAAACATGGTGGTTGTGATGTGACACAGTAAAAGAAAAAATCCACAGTCCTCGTTCTGTGCAAAAAAGCATTTGAGAGTTGAGAAAGAACTAATATGTATCAGTCTAAAAAGCAGAAACAAACACACATGATGTGGAGTATGTGCTGAGTATGGCAAATATGTTAATTTAATTTATCATTTTCTAATTTCCATATAGGGGAGAGTGGCCTAAGTTGTGCATTTTGGAAGTTGTGCCACCCCTTGTTTCTAGAAAACCGTGGAAGAAATTGGAAATGTGACCACATATTTAAGAAGAGCCATCCATTTGACTCATCCTGTAAAGAAGGAAGACACGAGGAATAAGATATAAGCACATTTAAGCTCAAAAATCTGTTTTGCCTTTCAAAGTAAAATTTCTATGATCAAGGTTTTTTGATTATTGTGTCTGAACACTTAAAGACAAGTTTGCAAACATTTGACATATGTTTTAGTGCTTTGGTATGCTACATTTTGAGTCTATACAGTTAGCACGATGTCAGTCCTAAATTGCTGCATCATGCTTATTATCTAAATTTCTGGGATTGGGGTGATTTGTGCCAAAGGGCCAAGGTGAGTTATAAGTAAGTAAGTAAAATGTATTTATAAAAGCACATTTATGACAGTTTGCACTGTCCAAAGTGCTGTACATAGTGCATTCAGTAGGTTAACAATGAAGGTAAAATAACAATAATCAAAATAAAAGACGTAAAGCCCATACATCCACATAAACACAGATAGTAGTGCAGAGGTAAGATAGTTAATGGGGAGGAAACACCAGGGTGTACATATGGGTTTTGAGCCTTGATTTAAAGGCAGAAATGTAGGGGAATCACATTTTGTCAGGTGGCAGTTGGTTCCACAAGCACGGAGCAACTAGTGCAAAGTACATTTCTGAGAGTTGTGCCAGTGGCATGGCTGTATACGCTGGTCACCAAAATAAAGTGATTGTCTACAGTAGCTCAGAAGAGAGTGACATCTCAATTCCACTTAACGACACCACTGATGAGAGTTCAGTTGGCCAGAAAGATGATGATGGTAACTTTGTCATTGTGAGCTTTGCAGGTAAAACCATTAGATGGCTGCTAGGCCTTGTTTAAGAAAATTGTCCTTCAATCTTTGTCAACTATTTACTTTAAATACACCGTAAATAAGTGATTGTCTAATGGATTTGTCTTGCATTACAGTTTATGAGATATATAGCAATGGCACAATTTACCCCATGGTATTCTCTCCAACCGCACAACTTACACCACACCGGGGGCAAGTTGTGCAACAAGACAACTTTTTTTCCGAAAGCTATATTTCTTCAACAGTTTATTCCAGATCCAAAGTTTTTATTGCCAGGGATGCACAAACACCCTGAAATATATGTACATATTTGAGTTGGAGACTTTACTGTCAAGGCTTTACTTTAAAGTCACTTTGAGTGAAAAGTTGCACAACTTAGGCCACTCTCCCCTATGCTACATTCGGATACATTGGCAGAGTATTTTCTTTTGAGATTTGTCACATTTAGTTTCTTCCAAACTTCATGGCCATATCTCTAGACAATGTTCCAGATATCAGAAATGAGTCTTACTGCTTCAAATGTTTAGACTATGTTTAAAGCCAAACAAACTACATCTCTGCTGTCAAGAACTCTCTGTCCAACCTGAGAAAGCACGTTGAGGCTTAGAAAGGTTCTTCTCTCTCCAGATAAACATTTTGTATTACGTTTTCCCATGTTGTCATGATTCTATATTTATAAGATGAACCATGTTTACATTTTATTACATTATAATTTGAGCAAAATGTGTCACTTCACTTTTCCATTTGACCCACTTGTCTTGTTGGAACATGAGTCCTGCGTTAATCACTTGTCTAGCAAAAATCTACACTTAATACGTTTGAATACTTAAGTATTTTTAAAAGCAAATACTCTGGTACTCTACATAGTGAAAACCTGACAGGGAAACTTTAACGTGGGGTTGAGGAATGACCAGGAGGATCTGGAATTTGATTTAAGTTCTGGGTGAAGTACTTTGTCAAGTGTGGAGTGGAGAAGGGGGATGATTGCATATGTGAATATTGTGTAAAGATAGGCAAGAAAAAGTCCAAAGCTCTCCTTGAATATGACAGTCTGCAAGGCAACAAGCAGCTTGAGGGGGCCAGGCAGGGGCTGCAGCTTGATTCTGTCCTGTAGCTGAGAGGGGAATGTATTCTAGCAGGCAAGACATCTAGATTATTAAGGTGAATGTGTGTGAGTTTGTTTGAACGTCTGTGGAGTGACATAATCAGTATCCACAGGTTCCAATTCTCCATGAGGTCATCTCTTTGGCAAAACAGTGCAGGGCCAATATTATTGGTTCAGTCCATATCAAAGTGACCGAGATTGAAAAGGAAGCCATTGTATTGATAGTACTTCACACATATTACTTTATGTCTAAGATGCAAAATGCAGATTTTCACAAAATATCCAAAATAGGTATACACATATTTGAGAGTTATACTAGGTTAAAGAGCTGCTCTTTGTCATGGTGTCATAAAAATGCCCAAAACATTTAGAACATGAAGGATGTTAAGTGGCACACATATGGGCGAATGATCTGCATTAAGGATAATGCATACTGCACACACACACACACACACACACACTGAAAAGCACTCATTACGTGTTAATTGTTACATAAAGTTCCAGATCAAAAAATACATTTGACATAGAAGTAACAAAAAGTGTCAGTTATTATCACCTGTCTCTGACAGAATATTGCGGATGTGTTGATGGTGTCAGATGAAGTGAAAGGGATTGTCATGGGCCTATTGCCTTGGTCTTTTACCTTTTGTACATTAGCTCATGGATGGAAGCACCAATGCTTAGCTATTGCCCAAGTTTAATACACACACACACACACACACACATTATCTTACAGCTGTTGTCAATTACAGTATTGCATCTCAATTATTGGTTGGTTGGTGCTGTACCTGTCGTCTTTTGTGTGTCAACATCCACTAGATATCATTCATGTTGGACAAAACAATATAGTTCAGACAGGTATGGTTCAATCATGGAGGTCTATTGGAAAACATGGTTTATAATCCTGACTACTAACATTTTTATTCTTACTTCTGCAGTTTTGACCATTGTTTCTTACATATTATAAGTTAACTTATTTTGCAATGCAAATATACAATAATTGTACATTACATTGTATTGCAAACGTTTTAAGTCTTGTTTAACCTAAGTAAAAATGAAGGTCAATTTGAACATTATCAGCCCATGGTTGTTTGATAAGAATTGGAGACCAACTCCAAGATAAAATGTTTGACCTATTCATCTTGTTTTTACATGTGGCCCATTGCACATCACATGCAAATTAGTGTCTCTTTCCTTGAGCTGAGTGGCCATTCTCATAGAATTTACACTAAGGTGAAGTCACATGCATACAAATATATATTTCTAACCTCTGAGAAAGTTTGACAAAAGATATCTCATTAGGTTTAAAAAATCATCAATGAACTTCTTTAAAGTTTGAGGTGTCCTATCAACTGTCCTATCGACTGTTATAATCGTGTTCAATGAGGAAAATGCGTTTTGAACCACAAAGGATATGTTTTGTTGAAGTACCTAGGTTGGCCATTGGGTGAAAATGACAGCAAGGCAGAAATAAAATAAAAATGTACCGGACAGAATGGGGAAAAGAAAGTCAAATGAATGTCTTCGATAGAGCCCTATATGCTATTGCATACACACTTTCCAGCCTGGCACAGCGTACTGAGACTTAGGGCGCACTCACACTAGGCAAGTTTGCCTGTTCCGTGCTCCAGTACGATTGCCCCCCCCCCTCCCCACTCCCCTGCTGGCCCGTGGTCACACTGCTCCCAAAGGCCGCGGCCCGGGCACGATTGCTCCATCATACATACGTCATCATGTCGTAATACGATACATACGTTATCACCAAGCGTACTCGCTGCTGGAATTAGTAGAACAACAATGGAAAACAACGGTAGTCGCGTATTGCCCAAAACACCTCCGAATGTTTGTGGGTCTTATCCAGCTGTGACCATGGCTGCGACTGAATACTGTCACCGGCCCAAATTTCTAGCAAACTCTCAACTTCGCGATCGCACCGGAACCCACTCGTGAACCTCTTGCCGCCATTGTTTACAATTATTGTGGGGAAGAAGGGTAGCGCATGGACTATGTCATCCAGCTCAGGTTGCGTATCCGTGCGTGTGTGCGTGTCATCTCATTAGCATCTGTGCCGTTCTCTCTGGCACACCTCTCCCAAGTGTGCCGTGGCCAAGGGGCTGTTCCGTGCTGGAATACGGATGGCGTGGTCACACTAGCCAAACCTTCTAGACTTTAGTATGCAAATGAGCTCAGGCACGGAACAGCGGGCCTAGTGTGAGTGCGCCCTTAGTGCGTGTTCACACCAGCTTTGTTTAGTGCGGTTGAAAGGAACCCTGGAGCGTTTAAGCCCTTGGTGCGGTTGTTTTGTGTTGGTCTGAACACAGTCCCAGACTCTGGTGAGCACTAAAGAACCGGACTCTGCACCACACAAAGAGGTGGTCTAGGGCCCCATCCACACTCATCAAAGGAAGCGTAGTATTAATGCATCATTTCACCGTCTCTTGCATAATGTCTTTTATTAAACACAAGGGTTATTAAGTTATTTAGCACTTGTTGTCAGAGCAAACACCCATATGCTCCGCCCGCTACAGTCTGCTGCTATTGTAAAGTGGGCTGACAGAGGAAAGTAGCTCTACATTTAATAGATTCTGTTACGATATGCGCTCCACATTAAGCATGAAAATAACCGGCTGATGCTCTACAATGGTAGAAATTGCGAGAAATGTAAAATAATTCTGGCCAAACGTCGCAGAGCCCTATAAAGAGAGTTTGAGTGAACGTGATGATACCACTCTCTATTTATAGGGCTCTGAACTGTCTGACTTGTGTTTTCAATGTATAGTCTGTTTGAGTTTGAGTTTGTGAACGCCAACAAACCATCTGAAAAACGAAACAATGTATCCGCTCTCAACTGGTGTGCACCAAAGAAGCAGACTACTGGGTGTGAACACAACCTTAGATGTTAAGGCATTGTATGCTGCATCCTGGTTGAAATGAGTTTACTTCTCCATACGTTTGTTGATACCAAAATGGTGAGAGTAACCTGACAAATAACACAATCGGTTAACAATTGGACATTATCTGAGCTCAACAACAGCTGCATGTAGCTACCAGTTATTAAATAATGTGTTTAAAATAGATGCAAATGAAGCAAGTTTGAACTGCAAAGTCAGCATAGTTGTACATTTGAAATCAGCTGTCCTCAGCTACAAAGAACCAAGACACTCCAACATGGCCACCAGTGTCACATTACTGTAGTCTGTGGTTCCAGTTGAACCTGGTTAGAAAGAAATGGAACACTAACTCTTTACCATTCATTTTTCTCTTGTAACTGACTGTAGTGTTTGTGATTTAAGGATGTATTTTTGCTAGTATTCATGTCTGATTTTGCTGCCTCTTGGCATGAGGAGTGTAGTGGTGAGAAGATGAAGCAATATTAAAATGTTCCATTATATAGTCTGTAGATGAGTATATCATACATAGAAATATACATTCTTAAATATAGGACTAGTTACAAACACAAAGCACATTATATACCAATAGCAAAGTCCTTTTGTTTGTACTGTGACAATAATGATACAGTATATGAGTTAGTACAACCTTATAAAAAGTAAACAACATTTGCAAATAATAGCCTGAAATCTTAGGTACCGTTCATAATGCACACATGCATTCATATCTATACGCAATGTTAACTCTCTTTCTCATGCACACACACACACACACACACACACACACACACACACACACACACACACACACACACACACACACACACACACACACACACACACACACACAAGGTAATAAATAAAGAGAACTGGGGCCAGTTCATTGGTCTGGATCCTCCATCTCAGTGTCTTAGTCGTCATCTCTTTTTACAACAGCCACCTGAAATACAAACAGAGAGACAGAACACACAATGTATCAGTAATACAGTCCACACAACTCACATGGTAAAACTACTAGAGCAATGTTTTTTATGTTTCCTTGCAGCTTCTTTTTCTTATTTAAAGAGGACCTATTATACTACTTTTCTGGTCTTAATTTCTTGTTTTACACTGCTATAGAGCAACCTGACACGAATCACATCACAAAAAACTATGTAGATTTTCGGGAAGCTCTTTCTCTTATTTTGGCGATCCAGCACGTCCTGTCAACACTTGAGTGTGTGTGCTTCGGCTCCCTCCGCCTGTGCTTCGCAATCTCCACTCCCCTCCCCCCCCTTCTGCAAACCCCACTCTGTTGTGATTGGTTACCTTCCTTCCGGAACACTTTCAGTGGCGGGAAGCGCGAGCATGGACCTATAAGGGCGCGAGGCAGACGCGAACAGGGAAGTAACAGCATTACCATACATGGAAACATCCGCGTGGTGACGTCATGAAGTTTTATGCGACGTCACAAATTATGAAAGGCTAGACCGCTTTGAACACGTAACTTCTTGACTGTGTTTAGTGCTCTGCACAGACATCCCAGACGGTCAGCAGGGAATACGTCGAAATGCATGTAAGTCATTATTAGATAATTTAGGTTAAGCATGACTATGAATCATCATAACAACGTTTATAGGTGATAAAAGTCAAAAAGCATCACAGGTCCTCTTTAAGATTATTTTTGGGCATTTTTGCTTTATTTGAAAGTTGGAGTGACAGATGGAATGGGGCAGAGAGGGGATCGATGCAGTAATCCACCCCCGTCTACAACCACTTCCCCTGGCAGAGATTCTCTATAGGGCCACAGGTTTCATCTTCAGTCTAATGGCAGCAGACACACTCTCCTCCCTTACCACAGTGTGACAACAACCTGTCCAAGATTTAAATAAAGCAGCAAGTTAGCACCTAGAAGCTAACTCTTCAGACAGAAGGAGCAGTTGTCTCAGAAATGCAGCATGAAAACACCACACTGCAGGAAGACTTTTTCCTCAAAGGAAGCAGAACGTTTCCAGCCTGGCAGCTAACACACGGCTAACATGCTTCCTTTGTGTTTGTTTCTACATCGTTTTTGTTACAAGTGGTTAGTTTAAATATATGTTTTTTTTTTGTTTAAAGTAAGCAATATATTTAGTTAATATAAGTGTTAAATCGCTCTATTTTCATACAGTGATCACTTATATAGTGTGTGCTTTTCATAACTCCGATCTCTTAATCACCCGCTCTGCATGTAATCGGCAAATAAACTTTTATGGGATCCCACAACCGATATCGCATCAGAAGAGAGAACGCTACAAACCGGCACCCGTCTCACTGCCGGTGCACATGCAGAGCGACAGATGGGTGAATGTTTATGCGCCGACAATGGCGGAGCAGGTAAAAATCCTTCCCAATGTCTGTTTTGATGATTTTTATCATGTTTTATCGCACTTACGGATCTGAGATGATGATGATAGATAATTCGCTGCTTGAAGACCGCAGTGCATTAATGTGGTGACGTAGGGACGAGGGAGGGGACTGCTAACTGCAGTCAGTGACAGGAAGTTAGCTTAAAGAACCATTCCGCTGACTGAACCTGCTTATACTTCCCTAATTATAGTTATTATATTGTATGAGTTAGATAAGTGACAATACACGATAGCTGGAAGTAGAGTATTGCATTTAATATCCCTCTGGGGCCTGCAGCCATGTCTGGTCCATCTGGATATATTATATAATAAACCTTCTAAAACATGTGCCCTGTGATGCACAATCAAGCTATGGACATCTTGTTCTTCAGGACAACCTGAGGGGTATACTACAAAGCAAACTCAACAGAGCCCGGCTCTCTTTTTTTGATCTGGTTCAACATAACACATACCCTCGCTCAGAGCTAACAGGTATCACGAAGGCAGTTATCAACCTCTTATGTTGAACGAGGGTTTCAGCTTCAGGCTCTGTGCGCGAGGGGGCGTTTGGCCGTCATTTGACTCTGCTTCCGCACAGACTGGACTGATCTTGTGCCGCTAACTTTACACTAACGGACTGATTGCGAGCAGCTGACTTCACAAGAGTTTGTCAGTCTGAATGATCACAGAACAGCAGAAAACAGAGAGCCGAAAAAAACTCATACTGCAAATAAGGAGAGAGTGGAATGTTGTCAGAAAATTGGGCTACTGAATTGATTAATTTATTTTACAGAGTGTTCTCGCAGTGAGAACGATCTGTAAAATAAATGACATTAAATGACATTATAAAGCAATTAAAGGTTGAACTCGGATTTAAACAGTACACCATTTAGCCTAGTTGATAATCCTACACTTAAGAATCTGATTTAAGTCTGACACTGTCCCCTAATGAATAGCATAGCCTATGTGGAAAATCACGTTAGTTTTGGGCCACATCAAAATTAATACAATTTTGATTTTGATTTATGCTAATAGCCCTTTATTTGCATCTTATAAATACCATTAAAATAAATAGCCTAGATACAAAACCTGTAGGCTAGTCTGTATTTTCCGGACAAATATGAATTTCCTGTGAGAAGCTTAACCTGCGAGTCTGCAGCGATGTCCGAACTGTGACAGCTGTCACCTGTCACGTCCCAACTGTAATCGCTACTGATGAAAAGAAAGAAGCCTACAGTGAAATAATGTTGCAACCTGTGATTTTATAGAACGCTTCATTAAGAGCCAGTGTGTGTAGATCGCCAGGTAAAATCATTTGAGGTGAGAGCATGGCGCTGCATACATAGGTCTAGGCTATTTAACATTTTCTGCATCAATAACTGTATGCATGAGGCAAAAAGCTGCAGCGCGATGTTACAGTTCACTCTAATGTAAGCCTTTGCCTATTTCACGGCTTCGTTTCGTTCATTAACTTACTGATCAATAATTTTACTGATTTAACTAGTTTACTCAGTGAGAAGTATCGCTCAGACAATATAGTCAGGTCCGCGCCTCCGTGGGATTTCAAAAGGTGCAGTTTCCTTAAAGGGCAGCGCTCTAAGAGCCAAATTTAAACTCAAACTCTGGAACAAAAACTGGTCTGGGCAGGTTAGCCGTGCAGCCTCTGTTACCACGGTGATCTAGCCAGGTAGAAAGAGAGCCACCTTTCGTGATACTGAAAACTCTGGCTTTAGACCGCTGTAGACTCAACAGACCTCGCTCAGCCCTTAATCTCGCTTCGTAGTATACCCCTCTGGGCTATACGGACATACATGCTGCAGTGATGTCAGTTGAATGTAAACATAGATATGGGACCATATAGACCAAATAAATAAGGATAAAATTTAATTTTACAGATATCTGTTGATATGACACCCAAATCAATAATAAACATGCATTTCTAAGGCCCAAAACACTTCTCCTGTGTTTGGAGTTAAATTAAAAAATAAACATTATAGGGGAGAGTGGCCTAAGTTGTGCAACTTTTCACTCAAAGTGACTTTAAAGTAAGGCCTTGACAGTAAAGTCTCCAACTCAAATATGTACATATATTTCAGGGTGTTTGTGCATCCCTGGCAATAAAAACTTTGGATCTGGAATAAACTGTTGAAGAAATATAGCTTTCGGAAAAAAAGTTGTCTTGATGCACAACTTGCCCCCGGTGTGGTGTAAGTTGTGCAGTTGGAGAGAATACCATGGGGTGAATTGTGCCATTGATATATATCTCATAAACTGTAATGCAAGACAAATCCATTAGACAATCACTTATTTAAGGTGTATTTAAAGTAAATAAAGTAAATAGTTGACAAAGATTGAAGGACAATTTTCTTAAACAAGGCCTAGCAGATCTAATGGTTTTACCTGCAAAGCTCACAATGACAAAGTCACCATCATCATCTTTCTGGCCATCTGAACTCTCATCAGTGGTGTCGTTAAGTGGAATTGAGATGTCACTCTCTTCTGAGCTACTGTAGACAATCACTTTATTTTGGTGACCAGCGTATACAGCCATGCCACTGGCACAACTCTCAGAAATGTACTTTGCACTAGTTGCTCCGTGCTTGTGGAACCAACTGCCACCTGACAAAATGTGATTCCCCTACATTTCTGCCTTTAAATCAAGGCTCAAAACCCATATGTACACCCTGTTGTTTCCTCCCCATTAACTATCTTACCTCTGCACTACTATCTGTGTTTATGTGGATGTATGGGCTTTACGTCTTTTATTTTGGTTATTGTTATTTTACCTTCATTGTTAACCTACTGAATGCACTATGTACAGCACCTTGGACAGTGCAAACTGTCATAAATGTGCTTTTATAAATACATTTTACTTACTTACTTACTTACTTATAACTCACCCAGGCCCTTTGGCACAAATCACCCCAATCCCAGAAATTTGGATAATAAGCATGATGCAGCAATTTAGGGCTGACATTGTGCTAACTGTATAGACTCAAAATGTAGCATACCAAAGCACTAAAACATGTGTCAAATGTTTTCAAACTTGTCTATAATTGTTCAGACACAATAATCAAAAAACCTTGATCATGGAAATTTTACTTTGAAAGGCAAAACACAGTTTTTTGAGCTTAAATGTGCTTATATCTTATTCCTTGTGTCTCCCTTCTTTACAGGATGAGACAAATGGATGGCTCTTCTTAAATATGTGGTCACATTTCCAATTTCTTCCACAGTTTTCTAGAAACAAGGGGTGGCACAACTTCCAAAACAACAACTAGGCCACTCTCCCCTAATACACGTTTTGGAGAAAAAGTCCATACGTTCCTTTCATTGTACATACACTGTGTGCACAATTACTAGGCAAGTTGTATTTTTGTTAATGAACCTAAACCTGGATGTTTACGAAAGTAAAAGTGAGGTTTTGTCTTTCTTACGAGAATATATATGTGTTTTGCTATTATTAGGCAACTATTAGTATGCAGAATTATTCTGCAACTAAATAAAAAAAAAGAAAATTTTCCCATCTCACTTGTTTATTTTCATCTGTTAAAGTGAGAATAATAAAACAACTCAATTTACAAATAAAAATTTCCGACATGTCTAATAATTGTGCACACAGTGTAGATGGAAGCCTTTTACAAGCTCCAAACACAGCAAAGGCAATCGTCTAAATTAGGATTTTCAGACTTTATTCACTGTCCCTGAAGCGACTCGACAGATGAAATGAGGAATTAGAACGGGAATATCTCCTCAGTAACGTGATGATGTAAGTGGGGAGTAAGACAGCTCAACCAACTTTGATTGGTTAAGAAGACCAAGGAAGTACATTCTGATTGGCTTAGAATCTACTGCAGCTGACGTAAACAGGAAGTAGACTAGAAGCAACACACGGCCGCGAAAAAATATGATTTTTGGATGGATGTTATAACCCTTATACGGCAACCTGGAAATCCAGACCTACCGCTGGCAAATTTTAATTTGCTCAGCCTGTTGGTCCGGACACGATCCATTGGAGCTCATTAAATATGTCGGAAAATTTGTTGTCAATCAAATCGTTCTATCTGATATGGGCGGGCCAGAGCCTTATTTATGGTGCTCTGGGGAGGACGTAACCGGATGACGACAGTGCTGGGCATGCGGCGTCGAAGCCGTGATAGTAAACAACAAAGATGGCTGCAGATATGTTGTTTGAGTTTGAAACGGCTTTGGCCTCGAACGAACGGGGCTTAATACATGACATTGTTCATTGCTCTGATCGTGGTCGTAGTGCTATCCAATTGTGTGCAGTGGTATTTGAAATGCACGCTTTCCAGGCTACCTATACGGACTAGAAAGGAGCTGAAAGCAGCAGTAGAAAGGCACAACTGTGAACTTTATGCAAAAAAAAGGTGAATCGATCATCCTCTCCTGACAAAAGATATTCATAATCAAATCCAACTGCACACAAGGGATGGATCGCTCAAACTTAGGGGGTTTTAATAGAATATTACAGGACTATTCGCCAGACTCCATGTCCTAATAACAATGTTAAGGATGTTATTTCACCTGCCCTAACAGATGCCAGCAAAGCAGATTCTGTACATTCCCACTCACTGCCATGAATAGGTGTGCTTAGCCAGAATCATTTCATGGTTTTACCATGAAGGCTATTTAGATTCAGTTACACGTCTAGCAACATTTGTCTTCTAAAGAAGAAG